>MU001818.1:0-102664 GCA_010093585.1 Melanomma pulvis-pyrius CBS 109.77
TAGGTTGTTGGATTATCCGGGGGGGAGGGGGGGTTTCGTCGATGAGAAGCAGTGCGTTTGGTTGGGGTATGGGCTGGATTATTATTTAAAGGGGGGGAGGTGATGGGGGAGGTACTTTTGTGGTGTGGAGATATAATAGAGCGTGGAATTATTGACATGAGAGGGGGGTAAAGTGGGCATTTCGATGTTACCCCTGTTTGTGCTGGCCTTGAAATGTTTGCATTGGCTACGAGGCTTGGAGTTTGTGAGAGGGATGTGCGGGATCGGAACTGTTGAAATGGCTGTGGCGGGTGGATGGTTTGGTGGTGTTTCTTTCAGTGAAAACGATAAGTTTGGATATAAAGATGGAAAAATGAAGATTAAGATGGAGAGGAACGTACGAAGATGATGAGTAGGACTGCAGGGAGTTAGTAAGCGATCGTAGAGGCTATATTCTACCCAGGTGATTTAGATGAATAACGTGATAGATCTTAAGTTCTGGTGCAAGTTGGTAGTTTGGTTGGGTCGAGAGATATTCGATCGGTGTGAGGATTGTAACGACTGGTCTGTTCCTGCTGGATATATGCAACGAGGAAAAAGGGAAAAAAGAGAGTAGAACTGAGAGTGTAGTTAGCTAGGATGGAGACATGCAAATTTATTGTATCTTCAAAGGGTTGTCTTTACAAGATAGCTACGGGAGTATTTGGCAGCTAAGAAAATGTAACGATAACGACGATAATTGAGCTAAGCTGACAATATAGAAAGTCTTAACATTACAGTTTAGATCAGGCCTTCGAAGCTTTACAGCTTCAACATACTTACATTTGGATAGATTAGCCGTAGCAATGCTTTACAGATGTCACTTCTTCCCTGCATTGCCCTTGGACACGATGCAAACGAGAAGGCAAAGCAATCAATCAAGCTCTGCATTTCCCCTTTTATCTAGTAAAAGAGCTTTATATACATTCGAACTCTTTATTTTCGTCCCAAAAACTGGTATCATAGGCGAAGTTCCTACTCGTCGCTTGTGAAGGTTTATACCAACCGTGAAAACAATTGTGAAAAAATGAAAATATTAGCACCTCTCAAGTACATAGTAGGACAGCTACACAAGGCTAGCAAGACTGCAAAATAAGCTGTCCAGCTCTACATAACGGCTACTATATCCGCCAAAAGGTTCAACGCAGCCGAAGACAAAGCTACATACTACTATGCTGAACACTACACTGCCCCGGTTCAAACTCCTAGCGCCCCAAAGATAAAAATGTAGAGGGGCTCTTTTATTCTAGTAAAAAATTTAGTAAAAGATCTAGGTGTGCTGGTAGGAGCCTTGAATTGAGTCTTGAGAAACTCGAACTGGTTGGAGAGGGTGCGCCACGCCCCGCCCCGTAGGGGCGGGGCACCACACCATCATATGGAACTCAAGGCAAAAAAATGGTTGCTTCTCTTTGATTGAGCGTGTCATCCTTAGTGCAGGGGCCGTGCGAATCTTCTCTGGAGACCTTATTGTTTCTCTACTAGCCATATTTGCCACAATCAGCTTCTAACCGTTTTTGTCCAAATTAAACTTAGCCCACCTGTGAAAATGCCGCTAATCTTGCCGCCTGTTCCCCCCCATTTAATTATTTAGCCGTGCGCCCCACATCGCCCCCAACCAGAAATATTTACTGCGCCCAACAATTTAACACAGTATATAATAGACAATACTTCATAGTTGTTCGCCTTCGGGCATTAGTCAATTTGAAACGATACAGAGAAGATTAGCATGGCCCCTGCACTAAGGATGACACGCTCAATCAAAGAGAAGCAACCATTTTTTTGCCTTGAGTTCCATATGATGGTGTGGATGGGTTCGAGTGGGTTCGTCGGATATATTCTTTTTGAATTTTTATATGTCTTTTTCACGGAAAAAAGGCCTTGGCACTCGGCACTCATCCCATCCTCTCGGGAACTCCGACTACTTGTACGCAACCTAGATAATTGCTATAAAATATATACTTTAAAAAGAAGGATATTCTATTTAGTACTGCATAGTTCAAAGATGAAAATTGTAACTGTTGCGACATTGCAAGCAATAATAGTTTGATTTAGCTGTCCGATGTTCCCCGTTCCTACGAGAGTCGTTCGAATTCAAAATAGATTCCATGTCGGGAGAACCTGCGCATTAGAGGGGACTCTGCGTTAGCGGGGAAAACATCCTACTAGGCGAACTAATTGAACAGGAGGACTTTCCGTAAGGAGAAACTCCAGATAAAGACAGAATATTTGAAGAAGTACTCTCGCTCCTCGCGACGAGGTCACAGATGAATTTTACATACTCCCTATTTCGTGTTGGCGCGAGGAATTATAGCCGCAGCTAGATGCCCAATCTTCCCAGTTGATCCTGAATGTTACGGGGCTGAGAGCCCAAAAAGATTCCTGTTGGAGAGTCCAGACCCCGAACAACATTAATCATGTAGCCAATTACGTTTGCCCGATCCGATATGCGCGGTCTTGGGCTTGGAGGTCGTACGCTGGGTTCCAATTTGGGCTGGTCGTCTCATTGGGAAATCCTTGAACTGGAAACCTTGAGCCAGAGGCTCACGGAGATTTACTCCTTTCTCTAGTTCTGCAAGCGGGATTCTTTGGAGGGACTCAGGGATCATGTTATACTCAAGGTCCCCTTTCTACAAGCAACGGAAGATGATCGGTTCTCTTCCGCTTCTCCTGGCTGGCTGGGTTTATGGCTTTTCTTCGTTTCGTTCGTAAGCATTTCAGCGATTGCGGAACGCGCCTGGAAGGCTAAGTGCGAAGTAGAACTCGAACCTCAAAACAGTTATGTAAATTTAGTACGCAACTATTATGACAATATATTTCCTTTTTAAACTGTGCAATATCACTTTGTAGTATATACAAGTGAACTTTACGCTCCCCCTTGCTCCAACGTTATCGAGCTTTTGGTATGTTGCGATTTGAATAGTGATGAAGGAATATCGCTTGAGGGTTCATTAACTTCTGAAAGTTAAACTACCCGTACCTCGATATCTCTTTCGGCTCGGCTCCAATTAAGCTCGATATGTTACACTGTCTCAAAACTGGGTTCTGTTTATGATTTTGTAAACTTTTGGGAGGAAACCTTAACATTCTATGCCGGGGCACTCACCCCAGCTAGAAGTACTCAGCTGCCGGCACTTGGGCCATTAGCTTTAAGACTCAAGTAATGTAATCTGAAGGGAGGACTTTGAAAATAAAATACCAAAAAACTTAGTTTATTCATAACTAACTTTACAGCCCACGATTCTTCGAAACAAAGAGAGAGGATACGTAACTCCTACGTGCGGCGAATTGGGCGTGAGAAATATAAAATAATAATCCTCTTGCTTTTTTCTTGTTCACTACACGTTTAAGTGTTTTCGAAGAGAAAGGACTAGAGTAGTACGCAGACAACTGTACGCTTTTAAGTTTAAGGCGAAATTTACATCGTATATGCTTGTAAATTATAGAATATTATATCTACCAAAGATTACGTAGGTGGAATGAGCCAGCTCCATAGCCAATTGAGCGATGTTCTCCCCCTCCCCAAAAAAAATTTAAACGCCCTTGTCTCCATCGATTAAGGAAAAAAGCACGGCAAAAAAGCTACTAAATAGCTAGCTACTGTCGAGTACGAGGAGAATCTTCCCTACATCAAAGGGATCAGAGTCGCCAATTGTTCGTAGCTCTCCTGTTTGTTAACGCCGGGCTCACACGACGGCTTCATTAGCGGCTTTGGCATCGGATTCCCACACTTAGAATGGACCTTTCATAAGTCGCTGGGACTGCCCAAAACAACGCTTACATTGGCTAGGCCGCAATACAAGCGTATGTAACTTGTTTCCCTTGGAAATATTGCCCTAGACGGCTGTATCGGCATCTTTGGTCTCCAATCTACATGAAAAATATCCGACGATACCATGTCTTCAGCAATGCCATTTGCAGCTCGCGACGAAACCAAAATTCAATTTTCATGCATCGAGACGTTAACCAATCCACGGTATTCCCATCTCAGGATCAATCACCTATTGCAGCGATGGTCTCAGAAAGCTCCGCTATGCGGTAGCCAAAAGTCTTCAGCTTGATGACTTCTACCGTTGCAAGGCTGATAATGAGCTCCTCGCGAACCAATGGCTCTTCTTCAACTCAATCGTCATGTTCTTCATGTTGTCGCTTGTCTAATGTGGACTGGCTACCGTAGCCCACGGCATAGATCGAATTGTCTTTGGCTCAGCCCGCAATGATCCCAAACTGTCTATTCCTACGCTCGGCGCTGCATCCCTGTCGATATAATCGTCATTCCCTGAGTTTGCCGACTTCTGTAGAGGAGGGTTAGGACGCTGACCCTGATGAGTGTTTGAGCGTTTTGACACTGGCTCAAATCCTGGAGAGGACTTTGGCAACGACCCGCTAATCAATAAACAACCATGGTGAGTCAAGGCCAGTGTGATCCCACTCACTTACACTCACAGTGTCCTCTCAACCATGGGGTAACAAAGAAAAGAAGTCGGCCCTAAAGCGCCGGACCCGTCCACACCCCTGGGAAGTGGATGACTTCATACTTTGCATCGCAAAGTATATAGTCATCACTTCCGACATTCTCCTCGTCATACAAGCAAAACGGCATCACCCAACGTGGCGACAAACTCCATACCGGCACCATTCGATTAGTCTCGACGGAGAGATGAGAGGTAGCATAACGTCCGTGACCTCTCACCATGAACGAGGAATGCGAGTGAGCCAAAGGTGAAGACGTTTCTCTTCATTGACTTCTCAATCAGGCTTGGTGCGGTCTCACTCGGTGGTTGTGGGCCCGGATGGTACGATTTTCGCGGAGGCGGTGACCAAGAGGGGAGGAACCACTGCCTCGATAGGTAGGAAACGTGCTCAACGGACGGGGTAAGAGAAGTCATTGACCGATAGCAACCGTCCAAATGCACTCCGCCTCATGGGACGTCTCGGGTGTTATCGGGTTAGTGTTGAACAGAGGAGCAGGGCAGATAGTAGATGCAGGCATCGAGGGGCGACGACGAGAGTGTGGCAGTGAGGATCTATGGAGTTACAGTGAGGCTCTACGGTATTACAGTGAGGCTTTACGGCATGGTGGGTTGACGGCAGTGCCAGTCGGGATGGCGGCGTGTGCCAATAATGGTAGCTACATCAGGCAGACAAATATATCGAATAATTACTTGACCGTGACGACTGGCCTTGACTCACCATGGTTGTTTATTGATTAGCGGGTCGTTATCTTCAGGCACTGTATTTGGGTACACCTCCAAGAGGATTACTTGTACTTTACATCAGCCTGCTGTATGCGCCAGAGCTATATATCCCCATTTCAAGACGCAGTAGTGCAGTGTACTGAAGCCATAAAAAGTAACTCAACACAGCTAAACAAGTTGCTTAACACATAGCCTCAATTAGAGTAAGTAGCAAACAAGATTTCAATAGCAGCTATTTTTTCCACTACATGCATGTCCCTCATATCGCGTGGCCCTACGAAGGTGCTCCTACTCATTCCTCAAGACATCGATACCAGCCCATTAGTATCCCAAGCCGCCTCCCCTCCGTGCAACCAAACCTAGGAACCGAGCGATTATTACAATGTCTAATGCAGAACACCGCCTAGCAAATACACCAGGGCAATGTAAACACACGTCTATCATATTACCGCTACCTAGAATCACGTACGCGTACAGAACGATGCTCTTTGATGTCCAGTCTGGGAGCTAAAGACGCGCACTGAGCTGCTACATCAGGAGAGAGGGAACAACAAGAGATCTTGGGCTTTCGATCAGGCGAGTGAGTCCTGGAAAGGACCGCCAAATACAACAGTCATGTGTTACATGCAATTGCTACAAGACCAGATCACTGCCCAGCACATGGCCGCAAATAGTAAATGCAAGTAGTAAACGGAATCTCAGTCCATCTTTCAGATTCATGATATTAGCGATCCTACGACATCTACATACATACATACGTAACGCTCAAATCCGCCATCAAGGCATGGCTAGCGCAACAAGACACGGCCAGCACGTCTGATGCCTCCCATCTCCACTCATCCATATATTTCATGAGATCGTAACAAAGACGCAGAAAACAATGTCAACAACGAGAGACAGCACAACAACCAAGGGTATCAGGCGCCAAAACCGCAATAACGATGCAACTCCAATCCCACCTGACCCAGTTCGAACCAAAGACCATGCAGATGCCCCTCTCTTATTAATGCAATTTGATCCACGCCCACCTACTCGTCCCAAGGAAACTCATGCGGCTCAACACGCGTGCAAGTCAGATACGGTAGCCCGCCCTGACTCAGATCGAGTTCCAAGAAGTTGCGCATGAGCGGCTTGACGGCGTCCTTTGCTTTATTCTTGATCTCGTCGATCCGCCGCTCAAAGCGCTTCAAATTATCGCGGTTGTAGTGCTCAGGGCTCAGGCGCAGGAACCGTTTGCACTCGTCATGCCCTAGGTAACTCGAGCCTCCGGTGCCAAGGAGCCGGAATACACGGCCCGTGTTGAAAGTTGGTGGGGGTGGTAGAGGGGGAGGCTCGCCGTTTCGCGAGGAGGGCGTGCGCGGCGATTTGAGGATCGGGGCTGGCGGGGGTGTGGTGTTTTCTGCGAGCCATTGCCGGAAGAGGGAGACGGCCATCCATTCCAGCCAGTTGTTGCTGGGCGTGACTCTTTCGCCTCTGCTGGTTGTGAGGGTCAAACGAAAGAGTTTCACCTCGATCTTGGCTTTGATCTCGTCCAGTTCATCGAATTTGTCTTCAATCAGTTCGAGGACGGGCTCGGCGATTGATCCGCGCAGCTGGTTTATCCCTAGCGGCCATTGCCCGACTACGTGCACCATGGCTTCTGAGAAGATGGCTTTACTCCGCGCCAAATAGCCTAGCTTGAGGTAGCTGGGCGGGTATTTGGCTATCTGCTTCCACAACCTGCCCTGGAATCGCAGGAGGTGGTGGTCGACCCGAGGGCCAATGACGCCAAGCGCATCGTACATATCCGCCACCTGAAGCAGGGACTTGCATTCTACGTAGGCATTGGCAATGTTGATGGGATCGAGGGTCGGAGGGTAGTTGTAGAACACCCGGAACATGTTGTCGTAGTCGCGAAATGTATCGTCATCGGGATCGCTCTGCGTCGCGGGGACATGGAGGGACGAGAAATTGGCCATGCTCCGGAAAAAGCCCGATTGAGGGGCTGGAGGTTTGTTGCGCGTGGGAGGAGGCTGGGGTTGCGGTATTGTGTCACCGCCAAACAATGTGGGCTGCGCTTTCTGCGACGGTGTCAGCGTATGGATTCGAAGACATGAGTGAGAGTGAGGCGGACCTTCTGTATCAGCATCGGCAGCTCTTCCTCGCCCTGACCCCAATCTAGCTCGTACTTCCACCTCTTCTTCTCCTCGAGACCTCCATGGGGTATCCTCGCCAGCGCCGTCGCATTCTGATTCTGCGGGCGACTCGTCTCTCCAGCATTCGCCCACTCGTCACTGGTCCCGGCCTCAAAGAAGCCGGAGCACTGCGTGAGGATCAGCTTGTGTAGCAGGTACCGCTGCTCCTTGCGCCCATTCGCGATGATGATCTCGATGTCGCCCGTGTGTGTGAAGACCGGGAACTCGTTCTGCGGCTGGAGCGTCGTCCCTCCAAAGTGCGAACGGTGCGGGCGATGTCTACGGACGGTCGTGGCGCGCGACGAGTGAGACTGGACGGACGGCGGGCGGCGGATGGCGAGCGAGCGCTCTGCGCCTTGGGAGTCTGGGTAGGAAACCATGCGTCGCGATCAGATCTCCGGCTCTTGCAGTGTTGTTCTGGGACGGAGTGACACCGGGCGCCGTATTGCGCTCGATCTATCCGGGCGATGGCTGGAGGCGGACTGCACTGCGAAAGCGGGGGGCGTGGCGGAGAACTGCGTGGCTGCGTGTTGTGTTGTTCCCACGGCAGGGTGCTGCAGATGGCGGGATCTGCCCCTCTGGGGAGGCTGGTGGTTGCACGAGAGGCCCGCCGACTCACCCCGCCTGTGTCGAAGGCTCGCTGCGTCTGGCTAAACACGGGCCGGTTCGATCGAGTCGCCGTGGTCAAGTTTGCGGTCTCGCGTGGTGGTGAGGTCGTTTCATGAGCTGCGCGGAGGCAGCGACGCTGTGGTTGTGGCGAGTGGCTCGCATGGCCGCTTTTCCCGCATGCGAGCTTGAGCTGGACTGGGATGCAGCTGTGGAGCTCGGCGGGCCTGTGCACCAATGGCCGCCGGTAGCCGGGCCAAGCATTGAATCAGCCTCGAAGGCAAATACGCGGCGGACCGCGGCGTGGCCACGGGATTGGAAGACATTTCTATGCAGATGCAGGGCCTTGTGGTCGTGGTGAGCGTCGTTCCTGGCCACAGAAAGAGGCGGCAGGAACCATAAGGGGGAGACGTTTCGTCCAAGTGGCGATGCCACGGCCATAGATCTACAGCGACTTGATGAGATGGATTGGTATTTGGTTCACGTGTTTTCCACTTGCAAACAGGCTTCTGAAAGGCTGTCCGCTGATCCGAATGCTAATAACTGCCAGTGCCATGCTTTTGACCGCGAATTTTATCTAATCCTCCCATGTATGGCCGCAACACCTCTGGAATCGTCACTGTATAGTCCTCTTCGTTCCAATGGTTCTCCAGAATTGCGGCAAGCACTCGTGGAACCGCAAGGGCTGTTCCGTTCAAGGTGTGGGGAAAGTCTAGCTTGCGACCCGCTTTCTCGAGCCGCACTCGCGTGTGCAGTCGTCGAGTCTGGTAATCGGTGCAGAGCGAGGTCGACGTTACTTCACCCCACCCATTGTCCTTTTCCCGCCGCGATGGGAAGAACGCCTCGATATCCCTCTTTCTTGTGGCGCTCGCTCCGAGGTCTGTTGTCGGCATTTCTACGATACGGCAGTGAAGACCAAGTGTTTGCAGAATCTCCGTCTGAATCGCAAGCATTTCGTCGAAGATGGCTTCTGAGCTCGAGTTTGGCGAGGTGACGAAATATTCCTGACCAACGTTGTCTGGCAGTGTCCACGCAAACATCTCAACCTTGGTGAACTCGTGAACGCGGTAGAGGCCTTTCGTGTCGACCCCACGAGCTCCGGCTTCGGCGCGATAACATCTGCTCACTCCGACCGTCTTCAGAGGCAGATCTACGTCCTCGAATGTCTGATTCGCCTTCATGCCTGCCAGGGGGATCTCGGCAGTCCCGGCCAACGCCAACGATGGCTTTGCTTTGTCTTTGTCCGCCTGCTCAATGGCATAGATCTGCTGCTCTCCATTCTGGTCTCTGGGCTGGAATCCACATGCTGCTGCAATGTGGGAATACACCAAAGAAGGTGGTGCAACAGGCCTCCATCCTCTCTTCCTGGCCACGCTAAGCGCATACTGTACGAGCGCTTGTTCTAGCATTGCCCCTTCGTTTAACAGATAGTACCATCCCCATCCAGAGGTCTGTGCCGCGCCCGTAAAGTCTATTATTCCAAGCTCTGAACCAATGTGTACGTGCGATTTCCAGACTCGATCGGAGGTAGAAGGCTCGGGTTCGGGGTGGTCGTTAATATATCCAACGACTTCAGGTTCCGTCCCGACGGGCGTGTGTGTGCTGCTAAGATTGGGTAGATCTGAAGCCAGACTCTCCATCGCTTCTTGCAGCAAGGCTTCCTTCTCTTCCACAACCCCGAGCTCCGCCTTCAATGACTTTGCTTCGCTGATCATGGAATCTTTGCCGTCAGTCTGGCGTATATCACCTTCTGCATCGCCGCTCCGAGAAGCCGCTTTCGCCAGTCTCCCACGGAGCTGATTGTTACGTTCTCGAAGGCTGCGGGCGCTCTGCTGTAACGCTAGCCATTGCTCATGGAGCTCAACAATCTTCCACGGGGAATTGCTATGAGCGGCATAGTTTCGGTCTATGCAATTTTGCTGGTATAGTCCAGGGTTTTGTCGAATGTGCTTTATGTCGATCGCTGGCTTCGGCGCAAATGCTGGTCGTGTATAAGTGCGGCGGGAGGCGCATGCTATACGGCTCGGACTCTGAAGTAGTCGCGAACGACAATTCGAACAGTTTAGGAAAGATCCTTTTAGTGATTTCATAATTGCGACATGGAGAGGTCTGGGAGAAAAATGTGGTGGGGTGAGCTCCACCTCAACCATTGAGCTCGGAACTTTTAGCGGCAAGCGTCACTGCCAAGACTCCTCCACTCAAATCTCGAGGTCATGTCACCTCCAACTCAGGCTTCAGCTCTCGCTGAGGCCATTGCCAGATGAGATGGTTCCAAATTCTCGGAAAAAGGGAGCGGATCCTACCCGGGAGATGACCGAGGGAGGAGATTCCCCCGGAAAGCTCCATGTCTGATGAATACGCTCCATCAAACCCGGCCAGCACATGTAGAAAATCAACGACATGCCTAGCAAACCAATGGTTCGTACTAAGATCACATTCACTCGTCACTCATACTCCGCCATATCTACCCGTTGCGCATGCATTAACTCCATGGATTGAGCCCCAGAAAATCCGCGAACTATATGATCACAGCCTTATGCACCAACTACACGATACGCTGAAGCCAGGCTCTGCCAGGACTTCCATTGGGCACCATATCATCTGAGCCTTATGCCGTATGATTCCTAGCACAAGCTTCACAACCGTGACAGCATTCACCCGCCGTCCCCTCTGTCACACTCCTCGGAAACCGACGCTTCACATTCGCACATAGAGAATAAGTTAGTTGCTACGAAGATAGGATGGATTTGAATTGCTTGCTACTTACCCTAATTGAGGTCATGTGTCAAGCAACTATTTCGCTGTGTCAAGTTACTCTTATGGCTTCAGTATATCGCACCACTACGTGTTGAAATAGCGATATATGTCTCTAGCGCACACAGCAGGGTAATGTGAAGCACGAGTAATCCTCCTGGAGGTGTACCTAAATACAGTATCTAAAGGAAAGGTTAACGCCTTAGAGATGTGTCTGAGAATATCGCCGAGGTGACTTTTTCACTGTGCATCGGATATCATAGCTGCCTGCAAAAGACATGGTAGAGGCCCACAAACTAACCACGCCAAATGGCGCTCTACATTCTTGAAATTGAGCTCAAGGAAAGCTATCTAGTTAGGAAGTTGGGTGAGATCGCGTATGGCACACCCGACACGCTCGATTTCACGGTGTCACCTGACCGGCCGCCAAGGCATCAGACGGCTGACTCTTTTAGAAATGGGAAGAGAGCCACTGTGGATTCTCCAACTGCGCCTCCATCTTTTGACGAGTACAGGTAAGTAGTTAGATACAAGACCCTGCAGAGATTCTAGGTCTACTTGACCAGATTGGGCGTACGTCATAAGCCGGGGCACTCTTCCTGGAGGATACGCAGAGAGCCTCAAGGCCGACATGTGCAGGGATTGCTGGGCGAAGCACAATATCAATCTCGACGAATGCTAACTTTTCAATGCACCCTATTTCTCTATTTTGTCTTCGTTTTGATACCCCTCTTGTTTGCACTATGTGTGCGTAGAAATGTCTGAGGATTGGCGGTGCGAATCGGATCTCATGGAACATTATCTGTGGGGTTTCATCATAGATGAATATTTCTGCCTCTAATCCTTAGGATATAGTGGTAGTACACAGAGAAAGTAGCTCGTCAGAACCAACGGTACAAAGTGCCTAGGTAACACCGGCTGGTACCTGGGCTTGGCAATTCACAATATCTGGCGCCTCGAATGCAGCGGTGCTGAACAAATACGGACGAATGACTCCATCCCGTGGTCGCAACGCCGACATTCGCAAGTGAACCAGTTCGCCCTCTGCGTCAGGTCGTCGTTGTCGCGTGCCCCTTCGTCGTGAGTGCGTAGCGCGCGGACTACACCATTGTCGGGCAGCTCCGCCGCATTCGGTGGCTTGGATGCTGCTGCCGCATAACCTTGGATGACAACGCGCACACGCACACGCACCCCGGCTGGAGCTGACCACTTCACTACCCTCGCCGCACCTACCCAGGCACTTTCTGCCTGGAGCCGAGCACACATAAATCGACGTCTCCCATCTCTCCCGCACCCGCCTACGCCTCCGCATTCGTCGCGCCCTTGACTGCTGCACGACCCGAACCGCTCCACCGCATCCCTTGCATCACACCTCCGCGCTCCACCCCGCCAGCACCATGCACGACCCCTTTCCGTTTGCTCCCCCCGAAGCGCTGGCCAAATACGTCGAGCCTATCGCCAACTATATTGGACTCAGGACGCTCCCACTGCACTTTCACGAGGTCACCCTCGCCTTCACCTTCTACCATGTCCTCAACAAATACATCTCGCCGGCACTATCCAACTATTACTTCCCGCGGATATACCCCGCCCTGAACCAGCGGACCAAGGTGAACTGGGATGTGCACATTGTGTCTTTCGTGCAGAGCACCGTCATCTGCGTGCTGGCGCTGTATGTCATGTGGACCGATCGAGAGCGCGCAGCGATGAATTGGGAGGGGAGGGTCTGGGGATACACGGGCGGATCGGGTCTGATCCAGGCCTTTGCTGGCGGATACTTTGTCTGGGATTTGATGGTCACATTGCAGAATGTCCGCGTGTTTGGGCCCGGAATGCTTGCCCATGCCGTGTCAGCTCTCTTCGTCTTCTCGCTTGGATTCGTAAGTCGAGACCGCGGGAACATCACAGTTGTGGCGCAACGGACGGAGATGCTAACGAATGTTTCCAGAGGCCCTTCGTCAACTTCTACGCCCCAACATTCATTCTATACGAGCTCTCTTCTCCCTTCCTAAACATCCACTGGTTCTGCGATAAGCTCAATATGACTGGCACCAAGCTGCAATTCTATAACGGAATTACACTGCTCCTTACCTTCTTCTCCTGCCGCCTGTTGTGGGGCAGCTACCAATCGATCCGCGTCTTCTACGACGTCTACCGCGCCTTGGTAGCGGGCCATGCCACCCTCGAGGCCCCGGCGCTTGAAAAGTTGAACAACGGCACAGCAGGACTCACCCCAGAAAGCGAGATCATGCGCTTCGGCGACCCGCCCGTGCCCATGTGGCTTGCAGCCTGCTACCTGGCCTCCAACTTCACGCTGAATGGCCTAAACTGGTACTGGTTCGGCCAGATGATCAGTGCGCTTCGCAAGCGCTTCGACCCGCCGTTCGGGACCCGCGTGCCTGACTCTGAGACTGAGAAGAAAGAGCCGGTGCTGGTTGAAGGGATCAATGTTACCAGCCCGCCTCCAACGCCCTCTGCCTCAACTACCGCTAATGATGCAAAGGATTACGTTGGCGCTGTGCGTGTGGAGACAAGCGGTAATTCATTGAAGGTAGCGCAGTCTGAGATTCGGAATCGAACGACGGGAAGATGAGCGTGAGGACGAGGGTAGGAGAAGGTGTTGGACGTGAATATGCATGCGACATAGTATCAGCATTGTTTATGTAGATTGAGTATATAGATTATAATATGTTTGTCTCCTGTTATGCTCTTGTGCTTTGCTCCTTTCGATCGTCCTAGTCACTTCTTCCAGGTGCAGTTATAAAGTGTGATTCAGTAGAGTCGTTTGGCCACCCAAATCCACGACCAACACACCCGACCGGAAGCATGGATCTTCATCTGGATATAACTGAATTAAAAGCGTAAAAATGTGCTCGAACTTCCTCACGAAGGACCCTCTACTTAATATCACGTTGTACCACATCGCCCACACACACATCATTACCATCACCACCACCACCATTCCCACAAGACTCCAAAATACCGTATATATCTCCACCAACTTTCAACCCCCAATAAACAAGCCACGCCAAAGGTTTCTCCCCTCAAAAGCTGCTCAGGTGCAGCGAGCGCGCGAAACTGAGGCTTCGAGCTGTCTGCAGCCAACCCATTCCCATCAAGTTGCTCGAATGGTAGCAAAGAGAAGATCCTAGGCTCGTGGGAGAACATCATGAAACGCGATACTTCAATGCTCCGCGTGGCTGCGTTTCCTCGCCCCGTTCGTTTGTAGTGGGGTTCTTGTTTTTCTGACTATTGGGCTTTAGGGGGTCTCTTTCCGTATCATCGTATCGTATTGTATAACCTTTGGGTGCTAGAAAGGTCGAGTCATCTGGTACTTAAATACTTGGATTTATGGGTCTTGTCCGTGCTATATGAATGTAGGTGATATATTGCTTTGTTAATTTGTTACTTTGTGTCCCTTCAGACTCCCAATTCGGGAATTCGGGTCACAAGCATCACACATACAGCGCCCGCTCGCTCCCTTCTGACCCGTCCTTCCTTCTCTCCCTCATTTCCCCACCTCTGGAATCATTCGCAGCGCCGCAAACTCATCCAACACCTCCCTCATACACTCATTCGTATCGACAAACCCATGCCACCCCAACTTTCGCGCCTTGTTCATGCTCAGATCCACACTATTGGGCGAGAAAAGCGACATGTCGGTAAACCCAAAGATGCGGTCAATGTCCATGTCCTCGAGTTTCTGGGCCTGGAGGTTGTGCTTCTTGACGAGGTCGGCCCACGCGCGTTGGACGGCGGGTTGGCGCGCCCAGGAGACGAGGGTGAATTTGATGCGGATCGTAGCTGGAGGGCCAAAACTAGACGCGGGGGTGTTAGGAACTGGACTAGGGATGTAAAAGTAGGGAGAACGGGTGCTTGCGTAGACGATGGTAAAGAGATAGGGACGCAAAACTTACCCTCTGGGCGGCGGATCATACTGCGTAGTAATCTCCGCATACGCTTTTGGATCCATATCTTCAATCGGACACAAACAAGTTAGCTTGGTACTTCAAAACGCCAATCCTTAGGGCACGCAGCCATCCCCTGGGCCACGACCGCAACGTGAGATATCCTTTTTCTTCCCGCCCCTCGATACGTACCTGGTCTCCCGACCTGCAACCCATACCACGCCGCAAACTTGGGCCAAAAGCCCCCCCAAGTAAACGGACTACTATCCGACGCATTCAACTTCTGATCCTTCGCCCCCTCGCTCAACACGGCCCACTCTTCCAAATACCCGTTCAGTCTCGAGCTAGACAGCGTCTGCGTCGCCTCCCAGGCCCGGATATCCGACGGGAACTCCAGCGGCTCGTTCAGGTACTTCCTCACCGAGGCGTAGATGCCCAGTGGGTAGACGAAGTTCATGGCGGCGTCCGGAACAGCGCCCAGGATGTACGACGGCATACAGACGTTCCAGCCAATGGAGTGGCGCGCACAAAAGTCCCAGAGGAAGTCCTCCTGCGGGTAGTAAAAGTTAGGCTCGAAGGTGACGCGGGGTGCTGTTTCCTCCTGGGGCGTGAGCGTGGGGCCGAAGTGGAGGCCGTAGTTCTTCGCACCCGTCTGCAGCATGATGCGCTTGGGGGCGATGGAGGCCAAGGGCAGGGCCTCGAGGAAGTTTTGCAGGAGCGCCACTGGCTCCGTGTCAGTCTATGTCTTCTGCTCCATCTCAACCCGTATGTAGTTGTGGAGACGGGGCTTGCAGTTGCGCTACGTCGGTCTGCACTCACAATTGACCCTGCACATCTCCTCTGCGTCGCTCCACAGCCCTCCCCCCTCCTTCGGCTTGGCCTGCACATAGCTGTAGAAAAATACGTAGTCTGCTTTCACGCCTTTCTTCTTCAATACTTCTGCAATTTCCTCCTTGCTGCTCAGGAAATCGCAAGCGATGTGTTCTGCGTTTTTGGGCAGGCCGTCTGGGATCGCGGGCGGGCGGCGGGACAAGCAGTATATTTTGCTCCAGCGAGAGGGGTCTTGGGACAGGGCCCGTAGCATGTAGTTACCCGAGATTCCATTGGCCCCGGTGATTATTGCAGTGAGGTTTTTGACGGAAGGGGGGTGCACGGGGAGGCCGTGGTAGATGCCGCGGGTTTGGACGGTTTGGGTTTGCGTCGACATCGTGGCTGGTGGTTTTCGCGTCTTCTTTGGTTGGGGATGCCGGGTTTGGGAGCAGATATGTATACTTGAAGATTACCATTTTATATTCCCCTTTCGGTCAACCTCGGATTGTTGACGTACCCTTGGCAGGCGGGGAAAGGACGGCAGTGCTGACAAAACGACTGAGGGGTTTCGGATAGTTAGAGAGAGTAGAGGGGAGCTCGAGATATGGGATATTGCACTTGATCCACTCGTCGGAAGAATGTGTTTGTTCGGTATTGTTGCACAAAGGAAAGTAGTATGTTGCTGACGGATGATGATCCTTGTATTACCTTCGTGGAACATGTTTCTGCAGCGGGCCAATAGATGGTGCTTCTGCATCCAATCGCCTTGAAGCAGTAACTTCAATGTGCGAACGTCTGGTTACTGTATTCAGCATGAATGAATGTCAAGTTAGACCAGTCGTCTGCCTGTATATTAACACGAATACCGAAAATGAGGAAAACAGTTCTTCGAGATTTTGATAGCAGTTCGTGAGAACGAAATGCGACAAAAGTTTTATCTCGTGCCCACTTTTGGCATTTCGATTCATGTTATCGTTTGAATAAGTGGGAGTAAATCCACGGACACCGATATATATGCAGCCCCTGTTTCCAAGACTCCGCAGACCTCTGACCCTAGACTTCGTTCCAGAATAGCAACCCAATGCAGTTCCAAATGGAATCAAAGCATGATGATTCTCGTATTTTTAACCGCCGCAACAATGTTGGGGTATTTAGTAGTAAACAAGCTCCAAATACATTCCTTCCAGTTCGGGGTTCTCGCCTGAACCGCCCCCAGCCTTCCAAGAGTGCAAGCCATCGTTGATTCTGATCAGACCACGTGGGCGGGCTTGACGGGCTGTTGGGTGTAATAATCGTTCGCAGCGCCTTGGGGCCTGGACGAGTCGAGTTCGACCGACATGCCAGTCGGTGGCTGATATGCGGTTGAGGAATGGTAGACGGGGTTCTGTTGGAACGGCTGTGTATTCTGGTACTCTGGGCCATTGTACGCCGAGGCGTCATGTACGAGCGGTTGAGCAGAGGGGTTGTTCGTCGGAACGTATTGGCCTCGTTGGGTTTGCTTTCGCTGCTTGTGGAAGCCAATTGCGGAGTATATGAGTAGGCCGATGAAGGAGAGTCTGGCGCTCGTTAGAAATGTTTTGTGTGGCCTGACATTAACAACACATACAGTACGAAAACGGAGAAGCCAATGCCGGCGCCGTTTGTTCCCTGCCTCGCGATTGCGACTATGTTCAGCAGCAGGACGACGACCCAAAAGCCGGTCTGAACAACGTTCATGATGAGGAACTTGGTTGGGTTGAGCCCGTCGCGCAAAAACATGAGAATTGCCATGACGTCCATCAAGAGGACAGCGATGATGAGGAGCATAAATATTACGACGACGCTACAAAATTTGGGTCAGTGTTTTGAGGATAGAAAGCGCAGTTGGCGACTCACCCAACGTTTGGCAGAGTCAGGTCGGGGTCTTTCCGAATCACATTGAGAGCAATAGCGTAGATGATGATGATGAAGAGCATGAGCAGAATGCGCACAACCCAGAAGGGTATCAAGATGCGCTTCTTCCATACGGTGGGTTTGGAGGCCATGTTGGTAGTCGCGATTGCACTGGGATTGAATTGGGAGGTGGGAGAGGTGGAACGAAGGTGGCTCGTATTAACGACAGACTGCGCAAGACAAATGAATGAATGCGATCTTGCGCGCGAGGCTGGTTATGTATTTTTGGGAGCTGATCGTGCGTACGAAGGGGGCGGAGGGGGTTGAAACGTTGCTGCGCGCCTTGCACATCCCTCTAGTCTTCATTTCCCGCGCCATCTTTCGTCTTGGCATCCAACAAATGCTGATGATGATCCTGCGGCGAAGCTGGATCGGGCAAACGCCCATCGTGATGCTGTCGTGAGCGAAGGCTAGCGCGCCATGAGCATTCATAGCCCTGGAGTGCAGGGCGGCCGTCCGGCAGAATATACTCGGAGGCGTTTCGAGGAGGCGGACCCAGCCACACGCGCTATCGCGGGACCCTTATCGGCCGCGTGACAAGGGTGAGCTCGGGAGGGGCACACCTTGGTGGACAACTGACGGCTGAACAAGACCACTCCAGTCTTTGTCATTCACAATACCTACAACTCTCCCACAAACCCCACATCGCCGACTGAACTATCCTCACTATGGGCGCCAACCAGTCGCGGCCGTCCGATGCTGCCGTGCAGGAGAAGCTTATCGAGCGGCTCCAGGCTCTCCAGATCAAGGACGACAACGACAGGTCGATGAACGAGAAGGAGGGCTACATCTACATTGATAGCGACGCCCGTACGTGCATGAGATGCTCCTAAGCCCCGAGCTGGCGACTGATGGCAATAGGAGCCCCCAAGCACACCTCTATCGCAGCGTACAAACAGGATGTCTCAGCGGCGGCCATCTCAGAGTGGGAGAAGGAGCTCATGGAAGACCCAAAGTAAGCAGTATCTAGACCATGGCATTTCGGCTGTGTTCTAACATCTGTCTCCAGAAACCGCCTGGCTCTGGCAGCCCTCAGCTCGAATCCAGCCACCGCTGTGCTCTCCTCCCGCAAGACCGCTATCGCCGACACCCAGAACTTCAACATCAAGATCCCGCTGGAAGGATCGCCCATCACAAACCAGGCGTCTTCGGGACGATGCTGGCTCTTCGCCTCGACCAACGTCTTTCGTGTTCCCATCATGAAGAAATACCGCCTAGACTCCTTCCAGCTCTCGCAGTCATATCTCTTCTACTGGGACAAGATCGAGAAGGCGAACTACTTCCTCGAGAACATTCTCGACACAGCCTCGGAGGAGATCGATGGGCGGCTTGTGCAGGAACTGATGTCAAGCCCGGTTGGGGACGGTGGACAATGGGACATGGTCGCTAACCTCGTGTCGAAGTACGGATTGGTGCCGCAGACGCTCTATCCCGACTCGTACAACGCTTTGAATTCCTCTGTCATGGACCGCCTGATCACCACGAAGCTCCGCGAGGACGCCATCCGTCTCCGCGCCCTTGTCTCATATGCTGCAACAGCGGACATGAAATCCGCCATTGCCGGCGAGAAGGACAAGATGCTCCGTGAGATCCATCTAATTCTGACCCTCATGCTCGGGCCTCCGCCTGCCCCAGACAAGCCCTTCACATGGGAGTTCTACGACCGTGACGGCACATTCTGCACCGTGCGAACGCGCCCTATCGCCTTTGCTAAAGAGCTCTCCGACAATCGAACCCTGCGTGCGCTCGGCGGGACTGACGTGCACACTCTCTTCTCTCTAGTTAATGATCCCCGGAACCCGTACAACCGCCTCCTCAGCGTAAAACGCCTGGGAAATGTCTACGAGGGCCGTCCAGTCACCTATGTCAACGTCGACATGCCTACGATAAAGAAGGCTTGTATTGAGATGTTGAAGAGAGGGTTCCCGGTCTTCTTCGGATCCGATGTTGGAAAGTACTCTGATTCGACCAAGGGCATCATGGACACGGATCTCTACGAGTACGAATTGGGCTTCAACATCAAACTGGGCATGAAGAAGGCAGAGCGGCTACAAACAGGAGAGTCCCAAATGACACACGCGATGGTGCTTACAGCCGTGCATGTGGTCGAGGGACAGTCTGTCCGGTGGAGGGTCGAGAATTCTTGGAGTGATCGCGTCGGCGATAAGGGATACTTTGTTATGAGCGATGCTTGGATGGACGAGTTTGTTTACCAGGCTGTTGTTGACCCGGCAGTTGTGAGTGCGGCTGTGAGGAAGGTGCTAGAGCAGAAACCAAAGATGCTGGAGCTGTGGGACCCGATGGGCGCTCTGGCTTGAAGACTGGAGAAATGAGTGGATAATTGAGCGTCTCATCAGCGTATTGTTTGGATTTTTCGGTGTCGTGTTTTGATAGGTTTTCGCGATTATACCTCCTGTCATTTCCATTGAATTCTAACGAATTACTCCTGTGACTGAAAACGTGCTGAGCCAATATATAAAGTCGTATTCTGAAATACAGTTACCTTTTTCACAATTTTTTTTTAAAAAAAATATGTACTAACTCTCTTAACAAATATAAGCAACTGGCAAATTCCAAAACACCCTTTGTCGTTCTGAAAGTCGGCACAGAAGACCAAGTAATCGTGTCAGTAGCCCATCGAGACGTAAACCATCATTGATACATTGCACGCTCGCTAACATTAACCCAAAATGCCGCCCGCCATGCAGTCCAACATCCATATAGCTTTCCCTGTACCTAGCCTAAATATAAATATGCAATCTCGTCCTATACACACTTTCCCTCCATCTCCTACTCAAATTCCAGACTATCCCTCACACACTTCCTCACTCTCTTCTTGAACTCGGGCGTATTATCGCGCCACAGAGCCGCGGCCTCGACGTTCGCTGGCGACTCGTCGTTTGGAGAGCTCAGCATGGATATCACGGATAGTAATATGGTTTCGGGGGTTTGGACAGGCGACCAGCGCTCAGCGGCGGATTCGTAGCCGTATTTGTCCTCTTCGGGGGGGTGTAGGATCGAGATGCATACTTCGCCGTTCGGGTAGACTAGATGTGGAGTTAGTAGGGAGTTTGATGTGCAATTACAGGATGGCAGAAACAGGGGGAAGAGGGTGCGTACTGTTTGGATGGAAGATGGAGGTTTCGAAGCGCATTTTCGGCGGTAGGAGGGGGTATTCGGCGGGGAAGGTGAGGCGCGCGCGGAAGAATCCACCTATCCAGACAGTCAGCCCATCATGACTACTAGAGTGAGGATGGTATATTCCCACCTCCATAGAACTTCGTGTCGTCATTGATCATGAGCATGACTTCCCACTCAAACACATTGTTGTCCACCAGGCCGCAGCTGATTCCCGGTATGTCCTTGTCGTTCTGCATCTGCTTCAGCTGCCGGGATAATAGGCCAGCTGCGGCTGATGATGAGGACATTTTGCTATGTGTATGTAATGGGGGGTGCGAGGTGGGTTTGCACAAGGCTGTGGTTCGTAGTTGATGTCAACTCGAAGGAGGAAGAAGTGGAAGAGCGCGGGCGGCTGAAGCTTATATATTCCGCAGTCTAACCAGTCGCGTGGGGTTGGGAGAAATCGCCGTGGTTGTAGTCGAGAAATCGCAAGTTGTGTGAGCGAAGCTCTGCGCTGTTCTTCGCTCGAGGCGCTCAGGTGGTAGGATGTGGAGGCGGGGCAGTAGCCGTAGAGCGATGCGGTGTGGGATGTTGGCAATGTACAATTGGGTGGCGGATTTGTCCCAGGGCGTGAATATTGTATTGTCACTGGATCTGCAAAAATGCGCAGTGAAAACGTGGAGAGGCGTTACTGATGTGTTGGTACATGGAAGAAGCAAGTATCCGAAGTAGTGCACTCGTCAATCGCGAGTGGCTGGATCTGCCAAGAGTTATTTCGGAGGAAGGAAGGATCTCCGGTCATTCTTTTCATACGAACACGAGAAACTTAACTTCAACCTTCAATTTGTTCTCCCCTGTTTCTAATTTTGACTTCAGACCCCAACAAAGTCCTAGACAATCGATCTTAGATGTTTCAGCAGCAAGGAAAACCAAGCCATCACGCGGCTTCGAGGCACATACTACTTTGTATATCATTTCCGTCCGTCCGTGGATTCTGCAGCACTTTCTCACTTCGTCCTATCTGCCTCTATAGGCCCAATACAACATTCTCCGTACCACTAATTCCCAAAAACTTAGGGGAAGATATTTACCGCATTGGATTACTTTCCTCACGTGAGCCCGAATCACGGGGAATACAAACAAACAGCTGTGATCTGCAGTGATTTTCGGAACAAGTCTTTGATGTCTCCGGTGGCGGCATGTAAATAGGAAGTCATTCGGCTGATCCCAGAGCATGTGCGAGCCATGAACTATGGTTCCAATGTTCGGACAGAAGCCCAAGATTCAGATACGCTTCGGACAACGGAGCTCCACATCCAACATCGACAGATATGTAGGGGATGCATCCCTTTCCAACCGCTTTTCATGGACCCCAAACTATGACTCCGTTGTGGTAGTCCTCATCGGGGTCAACGAAATGAGCGGTAAAATGATGGAGAAGGCGGAGTCGGAATTTGAGGGGAGGGCTGAAGCCGGGAGGCGATGGTGAGATTCGTCAAATATCAAAGTCTTCTGATTACGGCCAAAAGCAGGCATTGGGTGGGTGCCACACCGTCTCTTCGTGGTCTGATATCAAGGGTTGCATTGATGATCCCGGTTCAGCCTTGAAGTCAACAGCGTGTGTGATGTCGGATGACTTGGATTTGTCACAGCCTTCTGCAGATGAAGGTCATTGGCGACGCACGAGTCGCAAATTCGCTTCCTTCGGGCCATTACGGTTCAGAAGACGATGAAGGGGGCGGAAGGCTGAACAGCTCGTGATGGAGGACCTCCGCGCGGAAAAAAAAATAAACCCCATGAAACGCCGCGCTTCTAATCAGAAATCGATTCAGGAATCACCGCTATGACTAACCCACTCGTTGATTATTCTTCGCCAGTATCTCCACCAACTTCGGCTTCTTGCAGGTGGCTTGCTTCGCTTGACCGGCCGCTTTGCATTTCCCCTCACTCGGTTTGAGCTCGCCGACCTTCGAGCGACGAACACAGAGACGTGCAGCGCATCTTAGCAATGACTGAATCAGTTCACCTACAGGGAATCCACCGTGTCGGGTCTGGAGGCGTTTTAGAGTAGAGGTGAGTAAGCGGCGCTATTCAGGGATTGATCTCCACAAATTTACCACAAGGAAATGCTATCCGTGCCAAGCAATGAAGCTTCAAAAGCTAATCCGTGTCCGGAAAAGCAAACAGTTACGAGCAAAGTGGGATAGCAGTTGTGATTGGATGGATACTTACGGCCTATTCTCCCGCTTCCTATCCAAGCCTAGCAGTATCTACTACGGACGAATGCCAGGATGCTTGTTTTAATAACACCCCCATGTCCGAGACCAGCTACCGAAAATGCTTTTCTCTTGAGGCTTTGGTCACCTTCATCCATTGGAGTGCGAGGCCTTTGGCTTTCAGCTCGCGACCACCTGGATGTTACGCTTGCTGTTACTTCGCCTACCGGAACAGCCTTTCTTGGTATGCTCCGTGTCTAGCTTTGACAGAGCGCGGTGATCGCTACGCTCTCCGGTAGCACTCACCCCGCCAGTGACAGGGGGGTGTAGCAAACCGTCCTACTTTCGGTGTGGTAGCCAGCCATGAAAGGAGTTGGCAGACAGGGTCTAACGACATACGGGACAGCCCGGGGAACGTTATGAACGATCGATGCCCTTGACCTCCACAGTGGGTCGAGTAATTCGGCTTCGCTGCTGCCGACCTGCACCAAATTTTGTGACTTCGAGAATCTGTCTTAGACGTTCATATGTACCGATAACATAACATGGCATTCTCGATCGCCGAGACATCGCTTCCACAGGCCCTTCGAAATGTCCTTTTCACATCCATCGTCCTTTTCTGCAGCTCGACATTAGTCGGCGCGCAAAGCCCAAGCTTCAACTTGAATCCGGTCACGAACTTCTGCTCTAGATGGTATTCGCAATCGATTGTCAAGAACGAGATCTTGTTCATCGATAGTGGTGTCCAGAAATACGGGGACGAATGGGATGAACCCAATCCTGTCTTTGGGATTAGTACGTCGCGTTCACCTGGCATAAGCTCTGGTCGTTAACACTGTTAGATAACTACCTGATACAAATCCCTCTGGACTTCACATGGGACTGGAAGAAGAATATACAGATCAACGACGAGGCTAAGAACGAAAGCAACCCAAGCACAGGAACGCTCCCACCCTCTCTTATTCGCGGTCACTTGTTCCACGGCCCTGACGATAATTCCGAAATCTATAATTATGGAGGAACAACTTATATGGGGAATCGGTCTTTCGGAGGATTTACGTACCCGGATTCTTCGACCTATCCGCTCTGGACCTACGACTACAAGACCTCAGACTATCCCTGGATGCAGTACGACATCTCGCAGCCATGGAGAGCGAATCACGGTGCGGCAGCGGAGGCCATAGATCAAAGTCTGGGGTTTTATTTGAATGGACAGATTGATTGGGGTACCTCACCATCAACGCTCAACAGTATCAATAGTACGGATCTCTACCGGCCCTTGGACGGCATGCTGGTGATAAACTTCACGGACCACACATCAAGGAATATTTCCACTTCAAAAATAAGAGGCGAATCACCGAGAGTCGGTGGAGGAATGGAATATTTCCCTTCTGTGGGAGGCATGGGGGTTCTCGTCGCGCTCGGCGGCCAAATCAACAACAGTACTGCATGGTCTAACCGTACCAAAGGACAGTTGGTGAGTTAAAGGAAACAACAGCCTCATTCTTATGCTGACTAAAATACATAGCTTGATTTCACTGCCGTTGATGTCTTTGACATTAATGCCTATCTTGAAAACCCTGCCAACAATGGAACTTGGTACCAGCAAAATACTACTGGCAAAATCCCACCAGCGCGAATCGACTTCTGCACTGTGTCCATCTCGGCGCCAGACAACTCGAGTCATCATATATACGTAAGTTCCAATCAATCGTCTAAAAGTAGCTACTGGGGTTCTAACAGAGACTTAGCTTTACGGTGGAATCGACCCGAGAGCTCATGACAACGGCTTTGATGACGTTTACGTTTTGTCAATCCCCGCTTTTACATGGACTCCGATTTTCACCGATGGCGCATCACCGCGATGGGGGCACAATTGTCATGTTGCTGGCAACCGTCAAATGCTCACTGTTGGAGGGTAAGTATCCGCCCTTTACCGTTTGTAATCTTCATCTAATGTTAGTATAGAAACATCTCTAGCACAGGTATATGCGACTGGGAAACGAAAGGCGTAGCAATCCTCGACATGTCCACTGTAACATGGGGAAGTGTGTTCAACAGTAATGCAAGTGCCTTTCAGCTCCCTCAAGCGGTTCTCACCGTGACTGGCGGCACCAAAAACGGCAACGCAACAGTTACGGAACCCTCTACAGGCTGGACCGAATCCGGACTGAAGACAGTCTTCGGTACAACTCGCAAATCGGGCGAAGTTACACCTTCACCCTCACCAACATCCACCCCCCCAACCAACAAAAAGGGTGCCAACGTGGGTGCCGTTGCCGGAGGTGTAGTTGCTGGTGTTGTTGTCGTTGCCCTCATTGGTGGCATCCTGTTCTTCCTCCGACGGAGGCGCAATAAAAAGAGAGCGCCCAGCGAACTCCACAGCGACGAGCTCCGACCGGGTGAACTTGGCGTAGAGAAAGATGAGAAGTTTGAACTCCAAGCTGTGAACGATAACAACCCTGCAGAACTCCCTGGTCCGGAGGTTCAGGAACTGAACGCCCCAAGGGAGTTTATCGAGGCGGACAGTAACAACACGGCAACGCATGCTGCAGAGCTTTCTGGCACGAGTATTGCGCAGGGTGGGAATGCGGGGGTTCCACATGTCAGGACGCCTGGGGACGATTTACCAGAAACTCCATTCTACACTCCTGGCTTGAGAAGGCAGTCGAGTATGGGCTTTACTGCACCACAAGAGACCACAGAAACGACACAGCAACAAACTTCAAATCCAGCGGCCCTGCCAAAAGGTATCTCGAAGCACGACCCAAATTGAGAGACCGAATCGTCCTCTTCATATCCCCATTTCATTTCAAGGCCAACGATACAGAATTCCACCAAGCCCAAATAAAGACCTCGAAAACCAACCACCCGACATACATACCACCCATTTACCACGCGGAGACCTCCGGGCCAACGGCCACCAATGCCACCGCGAACCGTCCCGCACGCATCATCAACCCGCCACCTCACCCACCGAGTCAGTCATGAACATATATCCCGCTATTCCCACTAGCTCTGATGAAGCACTATCGAAAGCGCACCTCTGGGGGAGGGTATAAGAGCCCCAACAAAGCCGACTTTCCCGCACCGCGTCAGCATCAGCACAGTAATAAAAAGACACCGCCTCTTCCGGACATGATTAAAATTCCAATCTAGCGCAAGCGTGCATTTTCCATATACCCCTTTTGTAACTAGAGAGAGAGATAGAGAGAGAGAGAGAGAGACGGGAGACGGGAGTGGGGGACTTTAGATAGAAGAATTGTATCGCTTTTCGTACAGGCCTTTTCATGTGCAATGACGTGCTGCTTACTCACTGTACCTACGCAGTAAGGCGCTTTATCCAGGCCTGGCGGGTTTGTGCTTCTTGCCGCCACCTCTCCCCCGGCTTACTTGGTGCTGGTCTTAGCGTCGAGACCCCTTTCTCGAATGTCAGCGAGGCCGTGTGACGGGGGGGTATTGCAAGGGCGTGGAAGTAGTTGCCGAAACAACAACGAGGGGGGTGGAATGGTGGGTGGAAGAGGAGGGAACCGACGCTGCCCCGGAACGAACCGTCAGAAGCGAGAACAGACTATTTCCTCCTCTTCGCGGCGCTTCTTCTTGAATCCATAGTTACAAACGCTTTGCAGTCCCACAGGATATTATTGATCTTTGCCTCTGCAAATCCAGATGGTGTTGCTTGAGGGGCACGGCAGGTATGAGAGAGAGACGGGTATTCGGTATATAGATGGCTTGTTTACATCTACGATCGAGTCTTGCTAACAAGAGGAGGGATATCTAATTAGCACCACCCATTCACCCACCCATTTATCAACATCCAAGCCCGACATCCTTACATATTCACCACCTCGCTCCTGAACGCCGTCGTGATACAATACAGCGTACAAAAATGGTATCCGTGTCAAACGCATGCCCGTAGCAATCTATGAGAAAGAAGTGTTTGATAGGAAAATGATCTAGTTTGGCTTTCAATAATAGGACATAGGGGATTAATCATCAGCCGAAAACTTTCAAGAATCCCCAAAGCCCAGCACCACATAATACTGGAATCGTCAGGTTGTCATCCCAGCCGAATAGGTCGATAGCTTCGCTGGTGCTGGCCACAAAGCCGGCCCATACAGACATGGCACCCAAGGCTAGATAGCCAGTGATGGAGGCTTGAGCGAATGACAGGCCTAGGATATCACGCGCCTTTGGAGGAAGGGCAAGAACGCCTTGGAATGCGAAGGGCTTTTGGTCCTGAACGTCGGACATGAACGGCGCGAGCCAGCCCCAGAAGAGCGCGGCGGTGATGATGCCAGTAATATACGCTGCAATTGTTCCCGCGAGAGACTTGCCACGTCGGACCCGCCATGTTCGGTGGCCCCAGAGGCGGCCAAATGTAGATGCGGCTGTGTCGCACCAACTAAGGAGCAACACGCTCATGACGCCGAGATCCTTGGGGCAGAAGCGGAGGACAATCCAGGCGCCGAGGAGGTATGATATGACGCCGTTCCAGCCGTCGACCTCAGACTCCCGCATCAGGGCGCCCAGACAGCGAATGTAGAAGCGGTTTACAGAATAGTAGCGATGGCGGATGACGTCGGTCGCGGCGATAGGGATGAGGAGGGTGAGGAGTACCGGATGTATCTGGTCAGGCTGGCGACCGGTGCAGTAGAGGAATATGGTGAGGAAGCCGATGGAGATGTGGAGGATCTTGCGGGGTATTTCGTGTCGGTGGATCTGTGCTCCAGATTAGCGCTGCCGTAACACACGATGGAGGGGCGAACTCACAAATGACCGCCACTTCTGATGGATAGGAATGAGACCCAGAGGACTCGGGCTCCGGCTCATCTCGCGCCAGTAGTTCTTGTTCGCTGCCTGGGGCGACAGGTGCCCGTTCACGGTCCCGGTCGGAAGCGTGAGCTCGCCCTTCTTCCCGTTCGGCTTCTTCATGCTCGTGAGGCCACTCATGCGCCGCCGGCGTCCCTCGAGCTTGGGACTTCGACTCCGGGCGCGCGCCCTCTTCTCGGGATCAGAGCTGGAGGAGTCCTCGTCGATCTGCGGCGGCGAGGGCGCGCGTCTGTTCTTGCGCGCGGCGGAACGCGTCGTCGGGCCAAAGTAGCCGTCTCTCGCGCTGGCCTCGGACGGGGTGGGCGACGGTGATATGACGCGCGGGGTCTGGGGGACCTGGTACTGCCTGGAGGAGGCCATGGCTTGCTGCCAGCAGAGTGGGAAGGAAGGGAGCGGAGACGTCCGGATGAGTCCGGTTAGCGATGAACTTGCGCGCGCACCCAAGTACGCGAGGTTTTCGAGCAACGAGTGACGGTCTGGCCGCGACGGGGGCGGGCGTGGGTGCGGGCGAGAATGCGAGTGCGGGCGTGCGTGGGTGTGCGAGAGAGGCTGAGCGTCACGGTCGACTACAGCCGTGGTGGCAGCGACATCAGTGTCAGACGTCCAACGGCCTACGGGGTCCGGGGGAGCCAGTATTGACGCGAGCTCGTCCGGTCGCGGCGCATCGTCTGGGGAGGATGGAGAGGCCACTGTTATGGGTGGACGCCAGCAGCCTGAGGTCGGTGAAGACGACGAGAGAGCGGCCGGCCGAGTGACGACTGGTGTTTTTCTCAAGCGCGAGCTCTCGTCATTGCACGGCTCTGGCGGTCCTCCCGTCTTGGCGCGTGAAGCGGAGGGCAGAGAGGGAGTGACAGGATGTATAGACGGCGTCTATAGGGGCTTGTGGCCATCGTGGCCTCATCTCCCTGATCCGCCCTTTACACAATGTCACATTTCTTTCGCCTTGAGATGACGATGAGGCCACGTGCCGATCTCTGAAGCTTGGGATGCTTGAAAATGCTGCACCGCCACAGCCGCCGCACGCCAGCCGCCACACCTATTATAATTTTTCTGCCCAGGACATTGGCCCATCGTCAATTCACCATCACCAACATCAACACCGCCAAGCGCCTGGGGAAGATCTAACTGAAAGAGAGGGCTACTGTTTTGGTTCCACCATTCGACGCCGCAGAAGAAGGACATTTCGACCATGGCTCCACAGTCCAAGGCAGAGCTGCAGCAGCGCCGCCGGCAATGGGACGCCCTCACACCCCCGTTGTCAGAATGGATCCTGGACGCCATATCAACCATGGGCTTTGTGAAAATGACGCCCGTGCAAGATGCTGCCATTCCCATGTTCATGGGAAACAAAGATGTGGTCGTAGAGGCAGTCACGGGTTCAGGAAAGACGTTGGCGTGCGTACTCGGACAATTGGCCTAATAGCCTCTTGTAAACTAACACGTCTTTAGATATTTGATTCCCGTTATTGAACGCCTGCTCCGTCTGGATGCCCCTCTCAAGAAGCATCACGTGGCCGCCATCATCATATCCCCCACCAGAGAGCTAGCCACCCAAATCCATACGGTTCTTGTATCGCTTCTCAAGTTCCATGCTCCCTCGGCTGCCCTTCTAAGAACCCACGAAGAAGACGACACCGAAATGATCGACGCAGATGCTACCCCCCCGCCTGTTTTCCCTGCGTCAACTCTCAAGGCCGTACCTCAACTCCTCCTCGGCGGCAACGTCACCCCAGCTCAAGATTTGAGTGCTTTTCTCAAGAAGTCTCCCAACATCCTCATCGGGACTCCTGGCCGTCTTCTTGAGCTTCTCTCATCTCCCCACGTCCATTGCCCTCAATCTTCCTTCGATGCACTTGTACTCGATGAGGCGGATCGCCTGCTAGATCTCGGCTTCAAAGACGATCTCCAGAGAATTCTAGCTCGCCTCCCAAAGCAGCGCCGGACAGGTCTATTTAGCGCCAGCGTGAGCGAGGCAGTCGACCAGCTCGTCCGCGTTGGACTGCGGAATCCTGTTCGAATCGCCGTCAAAGTCAAAACACGCGTCAACGGAAAAGTTGGAGAAGAAATCACAGAAGACAAGAAAACGCCAGCCAGTCTCCAGATGGCATACATGATGACGCCCCCTTCGCACAAAATTCCTGCTATCCAAAAATTGCTTTCATCTATGCAACCGCAGCCCCAGAAATCCATTCTCTATTTGGCGACATGCTTCTCCGTCGACTACTTCCAGCATGTTCTTCCCGCGATATTCAAGGGCCATGCCATCATCCCTCTACATGGAAAACACCCCGACAAAGTACGCAAAAGGAACTTTGCCAAGTTTGTCGACAGCGTCAGCCCCTCTATTCTACTCACCACTGACGTCGCCGCCCGCGGTCTCGATATTCCGTCCGTAGACTTGGTCCTCCAAATCGACCCTCCCAGTGACCCTAAGACGTTTATTCACCGCTGTGGGCGCGCTGGACGCGCTGGACGTCGCGGTCTCGCCGTCACATTCCTCACACCTGGTCGTGAAGAAGACTACATCGAGTTCCTGCGCGTCCGCCAAACACCCATCACGCTGCTCACCTCACCCGCCATTACCATTACCTCTGCCGACGCCGAAATCGTCTCGGAAGAAATTAGGGATGTCGTGAGGAGTGACCGCGCAATCTACGACAAAGCCCAGCGCGGATTCGTGTCTTGGCTCCGTGCATACAGCAAGCACACCGCAAGTTCCATTTTCCGGGTCGCAGACCTGCAATGGGATGAATTGGGAAACGCGTGGGGGCTATTACGACTCCCAAGCATGCCCGAGCTCAAGAAATGGGAGGGCGATCGAAGTCTTGGTCTCAAAATCGATTTCGACACATACGCATACAAAGACAAGACTCGCGAGGCTCAGAGACAAGCCGAGCTTATTTCGCCAAAGGAACGGAAGCCAGTGCAGCACAAGCAGAGTAAAGCGGCTGGAGAGCTAGCGTGGAGCCAGAAGAAGGAACATCGAACAGTCAAGGATACACGGAGAGACAAGAAGCAGGCGAAGCGGGAGCACGAGCGTGTGTCCAAGTTGACGGAGGAGGAGCGAAAGGAGGAAGACAGGCTGAAGAGTATGATAGAGGAGGTCCGGAAGAAGGTTGCGGTTGACGAAGCGAAGGCAGCGGAGGATGAATTTGAGGGGTTTAGTGATTAAAGTGAAGTACTCTGGCTCCCAACTTTCAGTAAGACTCCGCTACAAATAGCAGGAGAGTCCAATACCACTTTCAGGAGTTCGCAACACACTGAGAACTACTTTCTACCCTCCCTACATTAGAGAAAACAGAAACTCCTCCTCACTCCCAACCCCATGATGCACATCCAAAAACGGCTCAAAGTACCCATACTCGAACATCTCCTTCGCCCCACCTCCCGAAAACCCTTCATCCTGCACCTCACTGCCCGCGAACCCATCAACCGGCACCAAGTCCCCCGAAACCGTAAACAACGTCCCGGCACTATGCAGCCCGTGGCCCAGCCCAAACAGATCCAGCGCCTCCAGATCCAGCGTGCCCTCTGAGCCCGCCGCTGTCCCGGGGCCCCGAAGCAGCGTCGGCGACACAGGAACAGACACAGGGGCTTGAACGCCGGCGCCGCTCAGTTCGAAGATCTTGGCGACGATTCTCCTGCGCGAGGCGGGGCGCATCGCCGAGAGCTGCGTGTGGTATTGGCGGCAGGCAGTGAGGAGCGAGGTAAGGATCGCGTGGTAGCGCTGCGCTTGCGGGGACGTGGCCGCGAAGAAGGTGCACACGGCGAGGGCTTGCGTCAACGCGCGCGAGGTCTCGACCGGGGAGCCGAGGGAGCCGAAGAAGGCGAGGCCCGCGACGAGGCCCGCGCCGAAGACCCAGGCTCTGGGTGGGTCGGTTAGTTGTGGTGTATTGTACCGATTGAGAAGGGAAGAGGGAGGGAGGGATTGGAGAGCAAGAGACGTGTTGAAAAGAGGGGATTGGTAGACGGGGGGACGGACATGATAAACGTCATATTCTTGAACAGCATCCGGTTCTGCATCAGACTCCACATGAGATCCAGCATGTAGACCGCCGAGTCAATACACGCGTTGGCGACTTTCTCGCTATCGACGTCCTCCGGGGCCGAGCGTTCGGGCCCCGTTCCCTCGCACGCAACGGCATCTGCGTGGCGCTTCAGATGGAATATCAGAAACGGCCGCATCAGCAGCATCATGGCGTAGTAGTAGCAAAACGCCACGTTGGCCTTCGCCAGCACCACGGCCCGACCTTCCATGCCCCCCAAAGCATCGCTGCTCTCGGTCTCCCGCAGCTCTTTTGGGAGCTGGGCGCTCCATCTGCGTAGCTGCGCTGAGATGGTCTCGGCTTCGGCGATGGAAATCGTCTTCTTGCTGTAGACGTCTGCCACGATGGTCTCGACGATTAGGAACACGCGTACGGCTTCGCTGAGGGCGAGGGCGGGGATGTCCCGGCGGGGGGCCGCGTGCGTGGGCGCACGGATGCAGCGCTCGTGCGTGAAGTCTGTTTCTTGGGCTGATGTCGCGGAGGGGCGGCCGAGCGTGGAGCTGACGATGAGGTCGAGGAGGCGGAGCGTCTTCCAGATGCGGCTCCTGCCAGATATCAGTCGCAGCTCGAGGTTGCAATGGGTGGTTGGCACCTCGACATGGCGTCGGAATCGTCCAGTGCGGCATTGGCCGCTCGTCGGTGGAGGCCCATGGCGTGGGCAGATCTTGCTGCTATGCCTAGGTTCATGTACGCGCCGTTGCGCCGACAGGCAGCCAGCATATGGAACGCGATCAAGATGTATGCTTGCGTTGTTGCTATGCTTGGGTCGTCCAAGAGATTGAGGCAGGCTAGTTGGCGGCCGTGGTTGAAATAGACTTGTGCTCGACGTTCGTCCAAGGCATCCGCTGAACGTGATTGCGCGCCGATTGCCAGTACGAGGAAGAAGATGGCAGAGGTGGGTTCGCTGGTGGGGAAGTAGCCGTGTATCCAGCGGGCGAGGTCTTCATAGAATTGTGGAACGTCGAGTATATCTATTAGTCCGCTTGTCTGTCACACGTGTTAGTAGTCGAGACCTACTGATTGATTGGGCAGGTCGGCCCTGCATTCCTTGATTCATTCCTTCATCCATGGGCGCTTCAGTGAACCGCTGTCCCCGCCTAGAACGAGGCAACAAGCCCACAAAGTCCGTAACCTACTCACCGAAGCAAAATACGCCTCCGCCGCCTCTTTCGCATACGTCAACTCCGGAAAGTCCCGTGCCTCCATCCTCACCGTCTGCGCCGGGACACCCTGTTCCAGCATCGAGTGCCTCCTCGGATCCGACGAGAAGACATTCGGGCCCATTTGCCTCTGCACAAAGTGGCGAATGGTCTGGAGGAAGGAGAGGGCCGCCGCGTCGCCAATGTACACTTTGTCCTCGCCATCAATATCGAGGAGAAAACAGGGCACTAGGTCGGAAAATCTTACTCAGTTTCCCCTTTGGGTCTTTGAGCATCCGGATCGACTTTGGCACCGGCGCATCGATCGCGTCCGCACTTGTCAGCACGAGGCTCCGACTCCGCTCCCCAGACGTAGGCTGCTCTGCTGTAGTTGATAGCGAGCGTGGGCGGCCAGTGTCTCCGTCTGTGCCTGGTAGTGCTTTGACGTCGACGTCACTGCGCAGAGGCGGCGCGTTCCGCCGGAGGGGCGAGCTGATATCTCGAGACGAGTAAATGCACCTGGTTGCACGCCCCCGTCTCGTGCAGAGGAAACAGGGTGTTTTGCCGTCACATTTCTGCTTGTTTGTTTTACAGGGTTGGCATGCGTTGGCGACGCGCTGGCGTGCTCCGTCCGCAACCTTTGGACGAGGCATGGTCCCGAGAGGCGATACTTGAGATGTATAGCTCTAAACGGAGAGGGGGGATGTTACTATCTCGGATCGGATACGTTGTTTTCATCGAAGGCGACCCAGGCGTCTGACGGGACTACAAGTAAGATAGCATCCGGGGTCGTCGGAAGCGGTCTAAACGGATGCGGATGTGTTCCTCAAATGTCTAATCCCGAGTAGCTGTGGCACGGCTTCCAAGTCTTGCGTTAAATTGCACATGCAAATGTTGGTGTTGTCGTGATGATAGCCGTCGTCGACCTCGCAATGAACACGATTCGGCGGCCCACGGCCGCTAGCGTTGGAGATCATCTAGGTACATCTCCGGGTTATATCGGAGGTGCATTCTTCATCCAGATACCCATACATACAAGAAGAAAGTGAACACCTCTTTACACTCTGCAGAGCGCCGTAGTGAATGAAGTATGCAATTGCCTTAAATATATGGTATTACCTTTGATCTCGTTGCGCATACTATAGCCTCTTCTCGCGGGACAAAGACGAATTAGTAGAGCTTTTACTCCTTTCACGCTTTCGTTAGAATATATGGGTTTCCTTCTATATGTAAGAGAAGGTTTGATAGTGTAGTCGAAGAAGCGTCAAAGAATGTGACCATTATCCAAACAGAAGTAGTATCCAGTAAGCCAAAATATAGGAAGCGATGAATTGAAAGGGAGAATGCAACCGGATGCCTACCCAAAACCCACTGAAATGCCGCTGATGATGACCGAGCACTAATGCCAAAGTAATCGCTCTAAACCTTGAGTATCGCCAACGCCAATGCCAATGCTTACGCAACTCTATCCGACTCTTCATGTCTCAAAAGCCCCACGCTCTCACCCCGACTGTGGCCCACACTCCTCCAGAACGGCCTGCCATTCTGTCGGTCTCTCCACTCTTCGACTCTCCTCGCAGCCTTAAAGCCCCAATGCCACGCAAGCCCCGCAACGAAACCAACAGCATCATTCTTGAACGTCAACAACGCAGCAACAGTGACGAGCATCACCATCCACCTCTCCTTCCTCTCCCTCGCATCCAGTTCCTTCAGCCGCTTCCCATCCCAAGTCTGCGTATGATCCAGGACCCGCAGATCGCGCGCATCCGTGTTCACGCTCTCGCCGACTTTCGCGAGCTCGACGCCCGCAGCTAGGACGAGGACTCCGAGGAGCGATTTCGGGATTCCAGCCAGGACGCTGACGATCGGGGCCGGCTTCCAGAGCGCGATGATACCGAGCAGGAATTTCAAGGAGCCGAGCAGGATGATGCTGGAGCCGCTGCGGGCGCCGAAGCGGTACTGGCCTGCGAGGCCGCCTGAGCCGTGGCACGCGGGCATGGCGCCAAACCAGCATCCGACGAGGTTTATCATGGCGACCGAGATACCGAGTTCGGTGACGGTTGGGGCAGAGGGGTAGGGCGGGGAGGGAAGCAAGTCCGCAGCGAGCGCTGAGGCGGCGATGACGGAGTTCAAGAGCGTGAGGGGGAGCTGGCCTAGGGATGCTGTCGTCGTGGCAATGTAGAAATCGTGGCCAGAGGGGTGGACGATGGGAATCGCGGGACCATCCAGGGGGGTTGAGGTGTTGCTGCTTGGAGAGACGAGCGAGAGGATTATTCCGAGAGCGAAGATTATAATTGCGTAGGGGAGCTTGGGGTATGCGAGCGTGAATAGAAGGAATATGGCTGCTGCAATGGCCCAGACGAGGTTATCTCCCCACCAAGGGCCTATCCAGTCCAAGGGCGCGAGCATTTTGGATCCAGCGCTCAGACACAGAGACAAACCAGCTCCGACCTGGATGCCTTTGACGACGGGTACTGGGGTCACGCGGTTTGCCCAGTTGATTAACCCCGTGACACTGAAAATGCCGACTAGACTCGCCACGACCAGACCCGCCGCCGTATTCTCTTCGAGGGTGAATTTCCGCGCGATGGCAACTGCGGCAATAGCTTTCATGGGCTGTACTGGAAGCGGGATTCCGAACGCAGCTCCTGTTAGAATGTTCGCCGCGCCGGTGAATAGCAGCGTCGACGGGAGGGAAATAGAACTAGCAAGGACCAGGGCTGTCATGAGCGGCAGAAGCGTTCCCAGATCCCCCAGAGAGCCGGAGAGCTCAGCTAGAGGCGACGCTTTCAGGGTCTCGACATTGTGCTTGTGGATCCGGCGGAGGCGCGGAAGCGGATTTGCGAGGGAGAAAGGCATGACGAGTGAGGCGTGTTATGAACGCTGGGGAAAAATAGACAGAAACGCAGAAGACTCGTAGGGCCTAGGAAGCGGGCAGCATAATCAATATGTGCCGTAGAGAGCTGTCGTCAAAGGTGGGATGCACGGCAGGCTGACGTGTGAGACGTGATTCGGGCTCGGAGAAGGGTTGCGCGCGCTAAGCTTTCAGCCACGCGTTTGTCACCTGGGCCGGTCCACGTGGGCGGGCCAGCGTCCAAGAGAGGGGATGGGACGGGCGGGGCAATGCAAACGCGATCCAGTGGTGAGGGTGAATGCTAGCAAATGGACTAACAAATCAGCGTCGGAATGTTGGCTAGCAGGAAGGTGCGTTCCACGATCCAGCCGATCCAGTCATCGACGGTGTTTCGAGGGATTACCCGAATAGGCAAGTTCGGTTATGCGCGGCAATTGCGGTTTGGAGACCACCCAGCGACATCTGTGAGTTCACTTGGGAAATTCTAGTCAGTGGGCAAGACAGCGAGGTTAGCCCCAGAGACTACTTTGGCGCCCTAGAAAAGAAGATAGAGTGTTCCTCAGGAAATACGACCTCCCTCGTAGTCCAACTCCTAAGATATGATACTGACACTCAGCCTGCTTTACTCCGTATACACTATGATGGCACAGGACGTACCCTACGGCAAAACTCCTTTGTAGATTTGTACAATATTCCGGAAACGTATGTACATAGAACGAACACGCTACTTCTCTCCCCTTCACAATCAGACAGCAGACTGCAAATACTTCGCAATCGACGCCGCCGTCGCATTATGCACCGGGAACGTAGGATGCAAGTCGTTGAGCCAGAAGTACTCATTGACAGCATACGGACAAGACGGATCCGACGTATACCACGTTGGCGTCCCACTATTCGCCATAGTCAGCACACCACATCCGTCTTCCCGCCGCAACACGAAAAGCAAAAAGGGGGAACATACTTTGCATAAGCCTTACAAAACCCCGTAGTATTCTTGACGCCGCTCGTCTGCTCGAAGCTCGCCGGGTCCCTGATCACGGCATCGAACACGGCATGCGTGTCATGGACGAAGGTATTCACGCTCTCGTTCCGCCCGGCCTTGAACCGCGTCGTGAGATCCGCGAGGCGCCTGTTCCAGTCCCGGATCGCGATGCCCTCGTTCTCGATCGACCAGTTGCCATTCGCCAGCGTCAGCGGCGCGAGATTGACCGGCGGGACGGACAGGAATAGGAAGTTTCGCGCGCCCGTGGCGTACACTTGCGTGAGGAGGGACTCGTATTCTGCAAAGATGAGGTCGGAGAGCGTGCCGTTGTTGAGCCACCACGAGTTTCCGACGTCGTTGATGCCGATGAAGAAGGCGAAGAGGGAGGACGACGAGGTCCAGGGTACGGAGCGCGAGGCTGGGCCGTAGGTCGGGAGGTACAGGTCCTGGACTTGGTTTTTGAGGGAGAGAACTGTGGGTGCGTAGGGGGTGACTAGGGCACTATCTACAGTTGCACCACCGTAGGCTAGGTTGTAGGTTTGCAGGTAGCTGGCGTTATAGTTGTAGGTCAGGAAGTCGACCCAGTTGGGGCCGCTATGGGAGTGTCAGAGGGCATAAAGAGAGGATGATGGGGCAGGTGGTACTTCGATGATGTCCATCCCCTAGGAGAAAGTCAGTTATGCATCTCAGCAAGACTATCCTTGCACTCACGGATATGGCGGGTTGCCCATGGGGTTTGCTGGACTGGGTTGCGCGCCCTTTACATCGAAGCCGGTCTGGGTATAACTATCGCCACTACGACTGTTAGTTCAACAAAACCTGCATACTAGAATCATCTGCAACACGTACAACACGAAGAGATGTTTCACATTCTTCCACCCCGACCAAGATCTATGTGCGGAAAAAGGAGCGGCAGATGCAAACGTCGCCAACGAAAGCGCGACAGCGAATGACTTCATCTCGACGACTGGAACGAAACAAAACCGCAAAGGAAGATGCCCAAGGCCCGCGAAACGAAACATGCAGCGTTATAAGTAGCCGGCGCAAAAATTTAAAAGCTGCAAAAGCTTCCCGGGAATACGGAAACATGCCGGTGGAACCAGGTAAAATTATATTAATTTGATGGTGTCACTTAATATGCATTTCGGTTTAGATATTGGCCGCACGCCGCGAGTTGATTCGAAGTCTCTAATAAAGAGATTGAGGAACATCTTTGAACGTCCGAGGGCGGCGTCATGGTGGCTATAGTGCTGCGGGGACGATGCCGTGTATGCGCACGAGTTCGTCTTCAGCTCCGTGTTTGAAAGGGGATCGCGGAAAGGGGAGTGAACGTAGTAGGTCTATTGTTAAGATGGAGGGGAAATTAATCCGCGAGTAGCCTCGAGCGTAGTTTTAAAATCGTGGTGGAAATGTAAGGCGGCTTGGAAGTTGAATATGTCAACCTCTGGCTCCGGAGCCGATACGCTAATTAAGAACTTAGTGTTGGTAAACAGTCCACAGGAGGAATGAACTTGGTCGAGGAAACCTCTCGCACAGTTAAGCATATAGTCTAGATTCGAGCTTCCACAGACGCCTTGAATTTAGAAAGTCTAGAAAAGTATTTCCAACCCCTGCAAACGGGGAGATGTCGAACTCAACCCAACTTGACAAACAACAAGGCTAATACAGACTAAAATTTCCACTGCAGGTATTGCTATGCCTAACAATACCCGTTTCATTCCCAGATCATTCCCAGATCATATGTATCCTATTCCAAACCAATCCGATCTGGACTTTCATCCAAGCCAACCCCAAATTTGTCTATCGCTCTCTATATATCCCATCATTCATTATGCCTGCAGGACCTCTGTAACACCCTCCCAGCTCCCGCGCTCCCTCTCCTCCCAATACCCATCTTTCCCGCCTTTGAGCCTCCACAGCTCCTCATCGCCCAGCACACTCGCCTCCTCAGGCGCGACCTTTGCGAACCAGCGGGGGTGCCACTCCTCACCGTGCTCTTCCATTACGCGTCGACGTGCGCGCTGTCGCTCCTCGAGTCTTGCTTTGAGAGCTTCCGCGCGGTCGATTTCGCCGACTTCCGCAGCGCGCTGATCAGGACGTAGGCGGGAGTCTGTGGGCGGGAGATGCGCATCCTCGATGGCTGTGACTTGATTTAATGTTGCAGCGAAGGCCGTGAAGCCGTAGTGCTGGGATGGCTTATCGACCAAGTCTCCTACTTTCCACACCGTTTTGCCTGTGGGCACGCCATTGTTGGTGAGCAGTAGATCCGAGGTCCATTTACCTTGCGCACCCATGGGTAGAGAAGAGCCTGTGGCATCAAGGACCTGAACGCTGACTTCCTCGCTGCGGCCAGCAAACATGCCACCAGCTTTGAAGGTGCAAACGGCTTTTGCGCCAGTGTTCTCGTGTATAATGGTCATGGTGCCGACGGGCTCGACGTATTTCTCGCCTGCAATGACATTGCGCAAGAAAGACGTTGCGATGGTCCACGAGTAGTGTTCATTAGAGGCGTGCAGGAAGATCCGCACTCGCCCCTCAGTGTTTAGCTCCATGCTCTTTCCCCAGAAATTCTGGACGGGCGTGGCAGATTGGATAAACGTCCAGTGCTCGCTTTCGGCCTGGCAGGCCATACGCACGGGCCGATGCACGACTTTCTCGGCGATAAAGCGATAGCCTTTGTCTTCGCGTACGAGCTCAAAAGTCTCGCCTAGCATGGGGTTGAACGGTTTCCGAGTCGCGCGTTCCTTGACTCTCATGTTGCTGCAGGAGGAAATGGCAAAAGCCGCCATATAAACCAAGCGTTCGCCGTTTTCTGAGGTGGCAGTCACAGCCGCATCGAGCAGCTCGCTGTATTCAAGCTGTTCGGCGAGACGCTGCAAGGCAGAGGTAGGTTCGTTGGATGTGACAGGCATGGAAATCGTAGATAGATCTTTTCCAACATTCTTGCGAAGGAAGGAAATTATGCTTGGCGCTTGTTGTTTAGGAGGCGTGACGGTGGATCTGCGTTTAACGGCTTCAAGGGGTAGCGGTGAGAGAGACTTTGGTTTCGTGGGGTAAATAGAGGGTCGACCTTCGAGGGACATCCGGTCGCGATTGAAGGCCCCTATGCCTTCGTTCTCACTGGATGACAAAGACTCGCCGTCTGAGATATCATCAGATCCCTGCTCGCCCTCTCCGCTGTCACGACGAATAGTGAGCAGTTGAGATTTGGCAGTCTCGTCATTGGCGTCAAAGAACTCATCTGTAGACTCCTGAGAGTCTATGCTACGGCGGGAAGATACAGCTGAGACTGGAGCAGGGGTCCGCCTTTGCCGGCTTTCAGTCAAGAGAACTGAAAAATCTTCCACGACGCTATCAAGATCACGTAAAATAGCCATACAGTGATCGTGAACACCATCTTCTTCAACTTGGGGTTGAAAGGCAGTACTCAGACGCCCGTTCCGCTTGGGTACTGCGAGAGTGCCGTTTGGTGGTAGAGGAGGCACAGGAGGAGCAGTACTGGGCGCGCCAACGGCCACCTGGGCAGAAACACTTCGTCTAAAAAGGCTGGACGGACTGTTCGTGCCGGAGCTGCTTGCCTTTCGCTTCCAAAAGGCCTTCCTGTCAACATCTGGGAAGTATTCATTCGACTCTCCTTCTGATGGACTCGGGGAGAGGCTGTCCTGCAATTTAGTTCCTCCAGAGCTTATTCCAAGGCCACCAGGAGAGGCACTGTGGTATTTGGGGTCTGTGTCCTGGGCGAGTCTCCGCACTGCGTCTCTGGTTCCAGAAATCCTGCTCACTAGCGATTCTACTCGCGTCCAGTCGCGCTCATCGGCCTCGTTTAGGACGCGCGAGGTGCGCCCCCGTTGGCTGTCCGGAATACGGAGGGTAGGGGATGCCATGCCTGCGGTTCGGGAGGCTCGATCGAGGGCGTCCTTCCACATGTTGAAGTCTTTGACATTGTTTGCGCGCAGTTGCCACACTTCGGCACCCGAATCGACGGATATCTCTCTTGTCTTGTCGTTGGCCCCTATAGCGGCTAATGAGAGGGGAATTGAGCCTCGTAAAGACGACGAGTGGTCATTTCGATAATATGCCAACGTAGATATGGTGAAGTCCAAGGTAAAAAAACGTCTGGCATAGCCCTGGTTCCTCTTCCTTCTCTTCTTCTGTAGAATGCCCGTGAGGAAAGAGGCATTTGGGGGGACAGCCGTACTCGGGTTGTAGGATGCTTTAGGGCGCTCTGCGAACGTTTGTGTTGGCAATGAGTCGGAAGAATCAGCGACTGGGCCCAGACCAGGACTCGGCTTTTGGCCCAGACTCGTGGAGCTTGCGCCTGCCAGCGTTTGAGCATAATGCATGTGGTGTCCAGATTTGGGAGGAGTATTTGAGGGGTACGTCATCAACACGAAAGTCGCGGTTTTCGACACCGTCTTCGAGAAGGTGTTGTCAAAGACCAGTCCGTACATGCCGCCCTCGCCCTCGGGCACGTCGTACGTGCCCATGGAGACCTTGTCCGCCTCGCATTTCCCCGCCCAGTGCACCTGCTTCATGCCAATTGCCGACAGCTTCTCCACCACAAAGGTTCTATCATTGCGCGAGGTCGAGGCACCGCGTGCGCGCGTCGTGGGCACTTCCAGGGCGGGGGTCGGAGGCCCCGTCTCGAAGGTCGCGGAGGAGGGCAGGTTCGGGGTGGCGCCGCTGGTGGTGCCCGGATGCTTGAAGATGCCGAAATTGATCGACTTCTTCTTGGGCTGTATGCTCCACGATATGGTGTGGCCCGCAGAGACGTTGACCCAGCGGACGAGGTACGACTAGTTGGGGGTCAATTAGCTGAACAGGATGCGGCGGGCGCGGGGCAACAAGCCTTGCTGTGCACTTCGAGCTGCTCCATTCCCGCCATGGCGGCGAGTTGCAGCGACTGCGTGTGGGCAGCTAGGGACAGCGATTGCGGTGGGGTGTGGTATATACTCTGGCGGTGGGGTGGTGCCTGAAATACGGGGAGTCGTAGCGGGAGGTACGTATGCGAAATGCGAGAGGCCGCGTTCTACGGCCGCGTCCTGGTGCACTTTGTTCGTCCACGTCTCTTCAGCGAGTGGAGATGCGCATGGCGGAGTGGGCAAATAATATAGTCGAGTGAGTGCTTCGTATAGTGACGCGGGTATGCGGTCAATACGGGCTCCGCTCCAATCGCGCGCGAATCAATCTTGCTGGAGAGAGCGGTACGGCCGACGGTACAAACGACAGCAGAACGAGGACAAGGGCGGCGGCGATTGCGGATGAGCAACGGGACGAGTTTGCGAGCGTGCGAAGTCTGGATGGCCGACTGCACCTTTGCTGACGGTACTTGATATGTGCCTTCATGTTTGAGACGTAGCCACTGCGGCTGGGAGCATCACAGTTCCCATCCCTGCAGTTCAGCCTTACGTGTGCAGCCACACCCATTTGATTACTTGGGCTTCTCGTCTCATCCTTCATCATGCTGCTCTTTCCACTATCGTTGCTAGCCTCAAGGCCCTGGCCGTGTCTTCCACCCTTTCCATCGTTCTACCAGCCCGCCGCGCTCCGCCGCAACCAACCTCCCCCAGCCAAATGACGTTCGCGACGTCCTGGCTCTTCCTTGCCTCGGCCAACCTGTTCTCTATTCCAGGCTTTCAACCTCCCGGAGCATCCGCTAGCTGCTAATCACATATCGTCACTCGGAACGCCATGCTTAATATGCCAACCTGGTGACATTGGCTGGCCATTTGACTTCGGGAGCTTGACGGCGTATCTTCATAGCCTCGGCCGGTAAGCTCCTCAAAACTAATGCTTAAAAGGATTCTCTAATCTTACAAGGGCGTAGACCAGCCACCCAAACCGACCCTGACCGGAATCCGTAGTTCTCTTCTAGCCTCGTCCATTACGGCTTCAGCCGCATGATTACTTGCTGATGGTCGCCTGGACGCACTATCGCCCGGTACAGTACACTAGGTTAAGCGCCCTCGTACGAACTGCGCACGGAATCAATCACTCTTCCTCTACAATCAACCACTGGAAGGTTCAACTTGCGTTTTGACCTACACCCGCACCCGCTACCTGCGCCAAAACCACAATACTGACATTTTGTAAAACCTCACAATCAGACCTAGGTCACATTACCAACTTCTTCTACCTCGTCAATTCTGTCCTTGTTGAGAGATCGTAAAACCATCCTGAGAGAAGTCCTCTCCGAAGCTGGTCCAGTGGGTATTCCATCTCCACGTCAACCTCACAATTATTAAAGGTATCAAGGCATCCCGCTTTCAGGTGGATAGATGAGATCCCAATATTTATGTAGTAAGACGAAACTGTAACTTGTGATACTCGTAGATGCACATTTCCAGTTTACCATATTGGATCACGTATAGGGAGTCAATCCAACAATATGGACACGATCCACCCACGACTTTTAGCCTTGATACCCCTCATCATGTCTTATATTATATTGCAGCGCGCGCATCAACACAAAGCATATGCTTAGGAGATAGCCACGAGTTTAAAAAGAAAGGCGGATGAGAGTAAATTACTGGGCTCTGCGCTAGGCTCCCTCAAGCCTACCCTTGCTCAGCCTTGCATCCCGCGCCTTCCAGCTCAACCACGCTGCACCTTGTGTCCTTCATCTTGATCGGTTCCCCTAGCTTTCACTTTTCATGAGCTGGTGTATCTTTCAGCACTCTGTTTCATGTCTCCATGAGATGCTTCGGTCGTCGTGCCTTGCAGCAGGCACCGTACCATCACAGTTACAGTCTTACAGCATCATACCTGCTGCCTACGAATCTTCCATCTGTCACATTGAGAGTGAGGAGTGTTTTCTGCTAAACTGAGAAAGACAAATTGGCTACAATGGCGGCCCCCTTTGGATTCAGTGCCGGCGACATTGCTATGGCCATCAAGTTCACAGCCTCGGTCGTGAATGCATTGAAAGAGACGGGAGGCGCCGCATCAGAATACCAGCAAGCGTTTGAGTACTGGAAGGGTCTTCTGGTTTCATATCAACACTTGCAGCATCTACACGCCTATTGCCTCGATCCAACACTACTCGACGAGATCCGAGGGCTTGCTGTCTTGACTGAAGAACCGATTCATGCCTATATCAAAAGGATACATGCCGAATTCGGCACCGCCATGCAACTCAATGCCAGAGACACACAGAAGAGGATTTCAGTTTTACTTAAGAAGGCGAAGTGGGCCATTCATAGTTCAGCGAAGGACGAGAAGCTGAGGATGCAGATGAGCGCAAGACTACAGACTATGCAGCTAAAATTTGATCAAATTCATATGTGAGGCATATCTAAATCTAGCCCCTCTTGTGTAGAATGTTACTGACTAGGCTCAGGATCGGCATTGATCGTGCCAACGAAGAAATTAGTAAACTGCGCCAACATCAGATCGATTCTGCTACCGAGCAACAATCATTCAATGCGACTTTGTTAAATTTGATCACTAGTATGAATCACAAAATTACACAGAATGTTTCTCATAATGGGACTAGCGGAATTGTTGACCAGACGGCCACGCCGGTATCATCGGTGATGACTACGGAACTCATACCGACGAGCCGTAACTCTTCTTCGTTGGCTGTGAGGCGACTGTTTAACATGAATTCAGACAGTGCTAGAGGTTTGGGAATTTGGTTGACTCGGGTGTAAGTACTAGAAACCAGTCAGAAACAGCATGACTGCTTACTCTGTTGCCCAGGCTCTCGTACTTCCTTCAGAATGCAGGAGAGGTGCTGCAAGTTTTGTAGTAAGTGAGCCACGATATAGAGTACTCCATTTCTGACTCTAAAATCCAGTCCTCTGCTCCGGAGCCTTTTTGTGCTCCTGTATAGTGCGATGACGGAATTGCCTAGGTCCTTGAGTCTGACTGGTGCCGGCATCATCAAGTTTGAAGATGGGCTTGGACGAGTCTTTAATCTCCCATACCAATGGTTTCAGACGTGGCATGTAAGACTTCACCAATTTCTTCTGCTTTCCTCTCAACTAAGATTAATTCTTGCAAAGATTACTAGCTAATAAATCAATTAGACCTTTGAAGGCTTCCTTCTCGATCAATTCAAAGGTGTAGCTGGCGAGCGCTATGTCCTAAAGGGGCACTACAATCTCCTCAATCCCGTCCACTGCCGCCTTATACGTTCTTCAAGCCAAGGGTGGAGCAAATCCGTGTTTCCAGGTGCTAAAATCGCAATGTCAATGGTCATCATCGCATCATCGCTTCAATTTCTCGAATGCCCAAAGTGTAAATCTAGGCTAAACTATGGGAAATCGGATATAGCCATACACTGGTACGTGAAAACGACAGGTCTAACCTGTATTGTTCTAATGAAGACACTGTGCTAATGAATCCTAAAAAGTCCAACCCTCGAGTGCTGGACCGGCTACAAGGTCGACACAGTCGCACATTCAAACCACACCCTGCGTCTACAAAAACCACACCCGCAAGAACGCCAGAATGAACATGTACCCCAATCTGTACGGTCTGGTGTATCGCCATCACCATCTTTTCCACCAACCGCGTCCGCCTGGGGAGCAATGCGCCACAATGATAACGCATACGATACGGACGATGTAGAAGAAGAGCTTCAATACTTCAAGCGAATACACTTTAGTAGTGGTGCTTCATATGTGCCCTTTGCCCATGGCAGCAATTCCCCCTCGCATGAAGCCTTATCTCGGAATAATAAAAGTCTACGGCACGCACTGCTCAAATATAGAGTTTTCGAAGCTTATACCGTAGTGTCGATTAGTCCCACTGAGATCCAAGATATTATCGATGAGATAGGATGGAAGGTTGGCTTTGATAGAAGCTTCGATTCACTTACCCACAATCGGGCCGCCATGAGCCCCCAAACAATTCTACGTGACCTATCACGCCGTTTGGTGTCCTACCGGACCATCCTGCACTTCCTCTCTCCATACTCCCTCGAATATGTTGAGCCTTTTTGGGAAGCGGCAAAAGTGTTGCTCACGGTATGTACGACTTCCCTTCCTCTGCACAGGCCTACCTCGCTCTCAGCCCGCATCTCTCATGTGACCAAATCAGAACTAATCATGATTGTAACCGCGACCAGATAACAGCAGAGCGCTCCGCGTCTAGCCTTATGCAATTATGCGTCAGGCTCGCAGACGTCCTACCCCGTACAAAAGAGCGGGACCCCAACTTCCTCAGGAACTACATGACCAACAGCATGAGAGAGCTGGCTGCCAAAATCCACACTGTCGTCGTCTCCTTCCTTTCCAATGCTTTGGAACTCGAACAACGACAACCATCAGCCTCAACCTTGGATGCAAAACGCGCTTCTCAGGACGGACACATGTCCTCCTCCCGGACCACCTTATCCTCAGCCATTGCAAGCACAGACAACAACGCCCGTGAATTGGACCGGCTTGTCAACGACGCTTGGCAACTCCGGGAAATCGATATTCGCATGAAGATGAGGAAAGCGCGCACAATACGATGGACCATATATCAGTAGACGGGTTGAACTAGTCATACCGGCCTTGCGCTCCGCTACTCCTATGCAAAGACTGGGTTAACAGCGGCGATGTAGACATGGCGTCCGGCGAAGCGGCCGCTTGGTCGATATCTGTGTCGACGATTGCTGTGTCGACGATTGAGGAAAGAGGCGTGGGCCATTGGAAACATGTGTCTTGAGGGCCGCGACAAGCAAAGTACTGTAGCAGCTCGGTTTTGGCTCCATCGTTCTACCGTGCGTGGTGCTTCACCGGTTTGCGCTGAGCAAAGTGCAGCACAAATCACAAAAGAGCTGGGATCTATCAAAGAACATCATGTAGGTGATTCTAGTTAGTAGGCAAAAAAAGATCAGACAGCTGTTGCTAGAGACTGCTTTAGTCTCTGGGTAGAAATGGCTAGATTATTTCTTGATGAAGACTAGCTCTAGATCTCAATGTCGACGCCAATGTCCATCATAGCAATGATGTCGTCCTCCATCTTCGGCTTCCTGAACGTCGGCAAACCCTTCCGCTCAGTCTTCTTCTTCTCTTGCGGCTTCGGCGTGCCAGCCCGTGACGAGTCACCCTCGAACAGCGCGTCCACGTCGAGATGGCGCTGCTTCTTGACTTTCTCCTCTTCCGCCTTCCGCTTGAGGTCTTCTTCGGCCTTCTTTCGCTGCATCTCCCTCTCTCTCCGTCTCTGCTCATGCCTTTCCGCTTTCTTTGCGTCGATCAGGGCTTGACGGATGCGCTCCGACTCTTCTTTGCGGTTCTGACGGTTGATCTCGGCAATACGCTGGGACCCGAGTTCGGATTGCGATGCTATCCTGGGCGCTGGGGTCTCGCCGGCCTTTGCTCTGAGGAGGTAGGCGAATTTCTCGGACTTGGCAATGCGAGCGTTGATGTCTGCGTCGGTCCAGAAGCGGTTCTCGAGGTTCTTGATGTCCTCGGACTTCTTCCTTAGGTAGGTCTGTGTGGGAAGTTTCGCATTGGTTTCGGCGAGAGACTGCCTGTATATCTCGAAATCGGTCTGCAAGTGGTGAGCATCGCTATAGCAAATTATGAGACTTGTTCCGTACCTCCGAGAAGCGTCCATTTGAAAGGTACTGGTATTGGTACTCTTTCCTCACGCTACCGTGCTGGACCACGACGTATTGCTCAGTTGCATGGCGCTGTCCGTTCTTGCCTTCGAAGACATAGGGTTTGCCAACGGAGAAGCCTAAGATAGGGAATTAGTCAAAGTCACATCAAAGCAACATCAAGAGAACAACGCACCCTTGATCTGAGCCATCTTGTAGAGGGTCCTCCGCTGAGCATCAATGCCCGTGCCGATGCGTGCGAATGTGCCAGTCATGGCGTCCTCAAATCCGGGGTAGAAGCAGACCTGGGAGAAGAATCCGCGGCCGACGCGAATGGATTCGAAATGTGATAGATTGGCGGGCTGCTCCTCGTGCGAGGTCTTTTTCGCGCGCTCGTCCCAGTCCACTTCGCTCTCCCCGTCTGCATCGGCGTCGGAATCGGCGCCCCGGTCGCCTGAGCTGGACCGTCGGCGGCGACTGTTGAGGCGATCGTCCTGGCGCTGGCGCTGCTGGCCCCGCTGCTCTCGATTCCGCTTGTATGCCTCCAGATTGTCGTTCAGCTTGACCTTGGGCTTCTGCCGGCTGTTGTGCGGAGAATCGTCGGGATCGAGAAGGCTGGCCTTTCGCTTCCGGTTGCCTTGTATGGTCGCCTTTTCCATGTCTCTCGCGCGTCTCGCCAGCTCAGCCTGGAAGTGGGCCTTGCTCATCTCTTCTGCACGCTCTCCTAGAATCCTCTCTCGCTCTAGCTGGGGCATGGCGGAGATCTTGCTCTTGTCGCGGGAGTCCTTGTACTTGCCCTCCAGGGGGTACGGGACGTCTGTGTCTCTCTCTGGCACGTCGCCGTCGTCGCGATCTGAGTCGGATTCGTCCATGTCTCCAGAGCCGAGGGAGTTGGGGGATGATGCGGCGACCGAGGAACTGGGCGATGTTAGCGCCATGACGCGAGAGGTGGGCGGGAGGGGCGAAGTAGAGCAGAGGGAGAGGCAGAGGGCGGAGAGCGACAGTGTTGCAAGAACAAGAACAAGAACAAGCACGAGTGCAGGCTGGAAAGACTTACGCCTCGCCTTCTTCGACGTCTGCGTCATCATCGCCGCCTGCGAGAGCGAAGAGCTCGTCGTCGATGTCGTCGGCCGACATGTTGAATCGGGCTGTGTCGCGAAAGATGCGTTCTTCGGCGGTGTCTGTGAGATGGCGGTAGTGGCACAGATGGTTCTACAGCGGCGAGCGGGTCGCGGCGGTGATGCGGTGGTGAGTGTGGATACTGGGTGTGGGAGACAGGAAAGAGGGGAGAGAGGGAGAGTGTCGAGAAGAAACGCGCTGGGGATTCGGGGCTCGCTCCCCAAGCTAGCCCCATCTGGGCGTAGTTCTCGTCGTGGCCCGTGCCTTCACACCCCTAGCGCGCCTGCCTGGCGAACGGTGAGCGCATCGTTTTCGCCGCGGCCAGGACTTGGACTTCACCGAATTTCACCGACCGACACAATAAGACACACCCCCCATTTCGCGCCCTCTTCCTTCTCTTGCAGCAGCAGCAGTGAACATGCCTCCCGTATTGCTCTCCACACGGCCATTGGCCCGCGCCGCCCGCTGCCACCCTCACTACCCGGTCCTTGATTTCCTCGCCCCTCGTACCATCCCGCATGCGCTGCACCAGAAATCGCGAATCCACAGCACACCACCACTCGACGCCCTCGCCAACGCCGCCAATCCCGGCACCAAGCCCCCGCTCACCCCCTCGCAGCGCGACTTCCTCGACAGCGCGCTGCGCGTCAACCAAGCCGGCGAGCTCGCCGCCGTCCTCATCTACTCGGCGCAGACGCCGCCTCTCGTCCGATCCCACCCGCACCTGCGCCCGCTCATGCAGCACATGTATGACCAGGAGGCAGGCCACTTCCGCATCTTCAACTCGCTCCTCGCAAAGCACCGCGTGCGCCCGACGCTCATGTATCCCGTCTGGCACGCCGCCGCGACCGCGCTGGGCTGGGGGACCGCAGTCATGGGCCGCGAGGCCGCCATGGCCTGTACCGAGGCTGTCGAGACGGAGATTGGCGGCCATTACAACGAACAGGTGCGGGTGCTGCTCGAGTGGGCCGACAAGTTGGACGGCCGGGGCGAGTTGGGCGACGAGTTGAGGGCCTTGATTGGAGAGCTGAGGCGCATTCGGGATGAGGAGTTGGAGCATTTGGATCATGCCGTGATGAATGATAGCAAGGACGCACGCCCGTATGAGCTGCTGACCAATGTTATAAGGGGTGGGTGCAGGACGGCCATTTGGATCAGTGAGAAGGTGTAGAGTCGAGGGGGACGTGTATGAATAGGACGGGTACTATTGTAACATATGTATGAACGCTATCACGCTCAATCCTAGAGAGATAACTGCCAGAGATGAAGGACTCGTGGGGCATCATCTTGCTATAATTCCAAGGAACGCCCATGCAAGAACCCGTGGTAACCACACCTTAAAACACCTTGAATGCCATCTCCACATATCCCACCAAGCCACATACTACTCAAACCCCCCACCCAGATCCTTCAAAATACTCCTCTGCCCCTTCGCCTTTCGGACCTTCTTCTTCATACTATCCTTCCTCTTCATCTCCGCCTTCTCCAGCACGGCTCTCCTCTCCGCCTCTCTGGCCTGCGCATGAATATTACTCCTGCCCGTCCCACCCCTCCTCACCGCGCCCTCCGTCGGCGTATCCCTCCCCGAACTCGTCGTCGACACTGCCGAAAAGTTACTCGTGGCCCTCCTTAGCAAACTCGGAACCCTGAAACCCGGTCCCGTGCCCGCGGACGGCGCATGAAACGCTAGGTTACCTGCAGCGTTGGATTCTGACTCCATAGACGCGGTGCGGGAGAGGGTAAGACGGTCGATGATCGGTTTGCGCAAGGTAGGTTTTGTGATAGCGGCCTCGTTCTCGCTTTCGGACTCGGAGAATTGTGAGTCCGGGACCATGATGTTCGGGTCGTCGAGGAGCTCAGACACTGAATGCTGGATGTCAGCGAAGGTGATTGGCTTCCGCGCCAGCGTGTCGGATGCTGCGGTGCGGCGGAGGTGAGGTGGCGGGCGGTTCTCTTTTTCCTGCGAATCCAGAGGCTTGCGTTTGAGGGGGTTTGCGCTGGTCGCCGAGTCCCCTGTTTGTGAGTCTGGGATGGAGATCTCGGTGGAACCGTTTTCGGCGGACTGCGATTGAGATTGAGATATTTCCATCTCCAAGTCCATTTCTGGCGCGTTGAGAAATTCGTACTCCGGGTCCTCCATGTGGTCTGCAAGAGTGAGGAAGAAGGCTGATTTCTTGGGGTTTTGCGCTGGAGATTTATTAGCATTTGGAAAGCTCTGTTTAATACGAGTCTGCGCATACCAATCTGTCCGATCCTTTCATCTGCGACGAGAGCCTTGGTCATCTGCTTGAATTGCATCTGCTTCTTCCGGCGCTGCTGTTCTGCTTCATCTTCAGAATCCGACATATCGAAAGCATCTCCACCTCTCTTCCTTCGAAGACCACCGTGCATGACGTCCTTGTAGAGCTTCTCAATGTTCTTTTCATCTTCTGCCTTTGACTTTTCGCTATCAGGAGTTAGTAAAAGTGCGGGTACACAAGCGTGAGAACTTACGCATAAAACGCGGCCAACTTCCGTTCGTCGACGTCGACGTCGTTTGTATCAATCATCTTTGCAAGCTCCTCATCATCTTCGTCACTATCCTCGCCATCCGCTCCTCCAATGCCGGCATACTCGTCTTCGGATTCCTCAGCCTGCTCCTCAACCGCATCCTTAGCCCAGCTGGTCTTCTTGTTGAAATTGTCAATTGCTTGTTTCTTCTTCGCGGCTTTGGTCATCACAGCGAAAGCATCCCCAGCTTTCGTCAAGGTTCGCTCATCTTCAAAGTCAGACTCAGATGCACCAGAATCTGCATCGGCCTCAGAGTCCTCAGACACAACTCTGTTTTTGCGTTGCTGAAGCTTGCCCTTTCTCTTCATGATCGGTGACTCGGCAATCGCCATCATGACGGTGTCAATGGTGGATGGTGGGGGGACGAGACCTGCCGGAGAACGAGATAGTCCGAAGCCTACGTCTTGGGTTGGTTCAGGCATATCGGAGAGCTGGGTGTGCGAGAAAGCCGGCGAGGTTTGGATCAACTGGCTGATTCCAAGATTGATCTGGGACATGGGGCCGGCTTGTGAATACTCCTGCGAGTCAAGAGCTTGGCTATTAGGCACGAACACATCGGATACTGGACTGAATCCAGGTTGAGTATCGGGAAGACCGCGCAGGAAATCTAACGAATCTTGTTCTGGTTCCTTGTCGAGTGGGTGGGCAGTCTGAGAGTCTGATTCTAAGTTTGCCATTGTGCCGGCAAATACTTGAGTGAGACCAAGGGAAGAGCTGACATTGTTGAAGCCGAATGCAGCCATTACGTTATCCTGCGTTGTCCGAGGAGTCTGTGGAGGTTGCTCTGCTGGTAATGATCCTTTTGGCGCTTCACTCTCGCTCTCGTCCTCGTCGTCGATGATCACATTTCTGGCTCTGTTCACAGCGCGCTTGCGAATCGGCGCACGGATAGTTTCATCCTCCATGTCCTGATCCTCATTGACATGCTCGGATTCTTCCTCATCATCCTCGACGGCAATCTCATCAACCAAGCCATTGGTCGGGTGTGCTGCATCTTCCTCATCAAGCTCTTCCTCATCATCAGCTTCATCCTCAAGATCTTCCTCTTCAGATCCCGACAGCTCAAGTTCTGCCTCCTCTTCAAGCTCGTCGATTCCATCAACGTCCTCAGCATCCTCTTCACCATTTCCCACGTAGTCTTCATCATCGTCACTCGACATTAGCGCGTCGCCAGTCTCGCCGTTCTTTTTCGCCTCTCCTCGCTCAAGCTTGGAGAGCTTTAGGTCTTCTTGCCGGGCTTTCTCGAACTGTGCAACCATGTCCTCAATTTCTAATTGCTGTTTCTCTCGCTCCTCTTCTGTCTCTATGTGAATCCCACGACGTCGCAGATCCTCGAGTTTCTCCTCGCGTTCCTTGGTGGCCTGCTGACGAGCTTTCTGGGCAAGAGATATCTGCAGCTCGGTGACACTCATCAAGTGCTGGCCTTTTGGCTTTCTCGTGTTATCGGAAGTTGACAAGTGAGCAAGATGTCGAAGATGGAGGAGTGAAGGGGCTTCCTTCTCGCTCTGCTGTGGAAGTCGATCGAAGACCGGGAATCTGCTCTTAGGCATGATCTCGAGATCGTCGTCTGAGTCGGACAATTCAACCATGTCGGTCGTTACAGGCTTCTTGGGTTCTGGTCGAGCATTCTGAACGGTAATTGGTCGGATTTGCTCTACTAGAGCATTTACGGGCAAATGTTGAAATTCTGGGGCTCGGCCCTTGCCTTTGTCAATCCTCGCGCGGGGCGGAGAAGTGATTTGCGGTTCCTGTGATGTTTTTGCGGCCTGGGCAGTCGTTGTATGACTTGCCACGTCTTCTTTGCCAGCAATGTCTTCCTGACTAGGAGGACTTGTAGGGGGAGAGTCGTGGGCCTGGGTAGCTTCTGCATCTGAGGACGCTAATGCTGAGCTCGCGTCAGGGGTCGGTAGTTGTGCGGTCGGTGTTGATCCTCCGTTGGCGTTGATATAACCAAATGTTGCCATCAGATCCTTCGTGGTGTATCTCTTCTTCGTCTTAGCTTGATGGGTGAGTTGCATGTTACGGGCTATTCGCTGCTGCTCCCGGCTTATGTCTTCTAGGGCTTTCTTGCTTGCTTTGCGTGTCGGCCTCGCTTGCTGTGTAAGCCGCCTTCCGTTCTCGCCGTCAGGGTCGCTGTCCGAATCCTGAGCTGCACGTCGCGGTGCGTTCTTTGCACGTTTCTCCTGATCTCGTGCCTTTCGCTCCGCCCGTATCCGCTGTACTCGCTCGTCCAAATCAGCATCATGAGTGGGCTGAGCGGGGATATCCGAATCAGACTCGGCAGAGCCCACAGTCCGAGAGGTGGTCTTCTTGACCGGAGAAGAATGTGGCGTGACGAAAAGGCCGGGCGATGATCGTCGCGATCGTACGCTCGGGGACGGCGATGCTCGTGGTGGCACGCTATTCGCCTTCCTCGCACCTACTCTGTGATTCTTGTTTGCTCGGACAGGCATTTCTTCTTCATCGTCGCTACTAATAGCACTAGGTAATGCGGGGGCGGGGGGTGATGTCTTCTGCTGCTCTTGCTGGGGGGTTCTAGACATAAGCTGTGCCCTGATCCGTTCATACGCGCCCTCGTCATTATCATCTTCCTCGCTGTCGGATGATTCCTCGCTGAGTTGGGGCTGTAGAGCTGATAATAGCTTGCGGCGAGGAGCCTGCACCGGTGCTGCGTCGCCTTCAGACTCTGTGTCGCTCTCCATGAGCTTCGAAAGCGCGTTCGTAGTCCGCGAGAAGTGTGCAGGACGCGTTGGTTTTGGGGAGTCAATCGTATCCTCTTCCTCAATCGTAGTACCAATATCCATGGCGATGGGGAGTTCGCGTCCGGGCCGTGACAGCTCTGCGGAGGGTTCTGTGTGTGGTGACATCTCGAATCGGAAGCTATGTGGATAGGAGGTACAATCGACAAGGGAGATGGAGAAGTTCAATTCATGGGAAGATTGAGTGAGCGTCTGCTGAAGACAAGATGTTTTGAATAAAATAATACGCGAAGTGGGAGACGAGTAGGTTTGAAAATGCTCGTGGCGGGCAACAAGGACGTGAGTGCAAAGCTGTTCACGTCGCGTACGCGTTGATTGAAAATGTCGGCGAATGATATGCCGACAGGATCCAAGCTCCCCGGCCACACGTGAGGAAATCACGTGGAAGTGTGGCGCTTGCGCGGGTGGCTCAAATCTATTCTCTATTCTCCCGGCCTCCATCCCATTCACCCCCTCGCTCGCTCTAATAGGGACGACTCGCTTCACCTCGCCGCACGCATCCTCCTCTAAACCCGCCGGGCCCCGAAATGCCCTCGTTTATATGAAGGTGAGCAATTAGAGTCAGCGTCTGGCCCGTGTACCTCAACTCCCGTGTCAGCGCTCGTTCATTCATGCATGCAGCTGTCCCTTCGCTTGCCGGGTACCACTGCATTGCGCATCGTTCGAAATCACCATTCCAGTTCTCTTGCTCGGGCATCATCAGCTTCTTCCTAAAAGGTAAAAGGTCGCCTGCAGGAGTACGTACCCCAGAATAGCAGTCGGCGTACTATCTTGCTCGAGCGCGTCTGTGTATGGTCGCCCACAGACAGCCATTTCAACTTTGTTGGTTTTCTTGCTTTCCCTGCTTTCGTCTACCTCGCCGCAAGGATTGCTTCAGATGTTAAACGCCAATCAGGCCAACTATCTCCTTTTTCCAAATACCCCTGCTAAATCGTTTCGTCTGTTGCCCACATCAGATCAGGTTTGCGATCACCAGTTCTTTGCATCTATCCTTTCTCGTTCGAGTTCCGACTTCTTGCTCAGATCCGACTCAAAATAGCACCTGCGTCCGCTTGCGACTTGTTGAAACGCCTGGGCCCCCCTCGTTCCCCAGATTGAAGGGCGCCCGCTTAGGGTCAATCGAGCCTCTTGACGATGGCAGATCATCAGCAGAGCGATCATTTGACGCCATGCACAACTCCTGTCTTATTTCGACACTTATGAACGATGACGATGGTGGAGGGGGATGCGCAAACTGCCGCGCAATCACGGCCGCACGTGATGGCTGCGCTAGTGGCTGGCACGTACTGTCGTGTGCGCGTTGCAATTGCGCAACCACAAGGGAACCATGAAGCACTGCTCCACAAGAGCTGGCACAAGGCGCGTCCTCAGGTGGAGTTGGTCCTGTACCTGCTGCCGAAGAGCCTTCACTGTAGCTGGCTACTGGCCTTTCGTATTACCTTTTCAATATCCACAGTCGCAGGTGGGGCGCGAACAACGAACCACCAGGAACGCGTCCTGAGACATATATCTAACCAATAGCAAGCGCGCAATGGTTGCTATAGGATGAAGGGTTTGTTAAGGTGAGGCATGCCCGGCGTCACCATGGGGCAAGGTGCAAGCGAAGGCTCCAGATGCTCTTCATCCCAGGCATCGAGCAATTCGATGCGGCTCCCACGGGCTGTGCTGAAGAAGCTGAGCTGTAGTGTTTTACTCGCCGAGTGTTGGCGAGTAGGTCGTCGAAACGGCTCTATGTTCGGCCTAGTGCCGTTTCATATATCAACCCCTGAGAAAAGCACCCGGGCCGACTCGAGGTATCGCGAGCGCAGCGGCGCCATGGTATGTCGCGGCGATGGGCTCCATCGGCTTCGTCGTGCGCATCGCCATGTTCACAGAGACAAAGGGCGCGGAACCGAGAGGTTTAAACGCGTGATTGAAGCGCCGTTGCGCGTGAGGGACGTCCGGCTTATGAGGACAGGACGCCAAAGTCTAAATATACACAGCCCTGCGCACAGGTAGGGATGACAGCGTGCATGCCAAGCATACTCTCCGTGGTTTCATGGGCGTCCCGATGAAACGACTTATCCTCAAAACAAGAGCCATCCGCTCCGCCCGGGAGATTGGACGATCAATGTCTTTCCTAACGGCCTGACATCCAAGCTTACGACAATCCACCATCCAACAAAAGCGTGAGCCCTTCTCGAACAGTTACAAATCCCAACGAACGTCTCCCTTTCGACCAGCCGCGAGCTCAGCACATCAACACACCTCCCTATCTGGCCTGGCCCGTCCACCATCAATCTCCGGCATGATATTGCCTCCCACACGCATCTCTGGTTAACATGGAGTCCGATGATCAACTTCTCCAGTACGGCACGCCTCAACACAGCAACAGCTTCAAGCGTCCACGTCGTAGTCTTCAAAGTTCCACGCCGTTGAGTAGCGTGTCCGAGAGCGCGTCGCCATCACCGCGCCTGTCCGGCCAGGCGCAGCTCACACCCGAAGTAATCGACCACATCAACGGCTTAAAACACCTCGACGACAAACAGATATTTCTATTGCTGGAGGCGGCTCGTAATGGCGGTCAGTATTGTTGTTGTCGCTGTCAGCCGTGCTTGCTAATAATATTCTAGATCGCATGCGCCTTTCCGGTCCCGACCGATCCTCAATGTCGACCATCGGAAGCCGCGCCTCATCCTACCTGAGTGTACCCTCTAGCAGAGTTTCCAGCATACTCTCCGACCCACGATCATCGATCGCGTCGACAGATTCTTCGTTTACTAATTATAGCACCAATTCATCTCGACTCTCCACCGCATCAAACCGCCTATCCACCGCTTCGTCACGGTTGTCCACCATCTCCAACACCTCAGCCCCGAAGAACTTCGCTTGCACGTTCTGTGATAAGGCCCTCAAGTCAAAACCATATTGGAAGTCGCATGAGGAGGAATTTCATGAGCAAAGGCTCACATGGCGATGCCCAGACTGCGAGCAGATATTCCATGCTGGAAAGCGATTCCGAGAACATCATACAAAGCTACATGTACAGTGCCCCGCCATCTCAGTCTTGTCGCATAGAATCTAACGTGCATTAGGGTTGCGAGAACTGCAAGCAGCCAAGAGAGAGCGGGCAACCAACAAGTAGGAAAGCATCACCATGCGTGAAGAGATATGAAATCGTCATGCATGACAAGGATGCCTGGGGATGCGGCTTCTGTGGCTCTCTGCTGACCACCTGGGAGGAAAGATGCGAACATATCGCTCTACATTTTGAAGAAAAGAGGTCGAAATGGAACTTCACCAACGTAATTCTTGGATTGTTGAAGCAGACCGATGTATCGCCATCATGGAATATGGCCATGTCTCAGAAACATGGAGAGCAACACAACTGGCCACAACTCACGTGGGAATCCAAAAAATGCAATCGGCTGAGGTACAAGCTGGAAACAAAATGGAATACTCAGGCGTTCGATATCGAAAAAGTAGTTCAAGAGACATACGACTTGGCTGAGATCGAGCCGACCGACAGTGCCGAACCTACCACCGATTACAACGAGTCCACGGAACAACCAACGGAACTCGTGGACTGTAAGCTGGAAACGTTTGACTTTGTTCCAAGCGAACAACGGTTACAAAGTTCCCATGGATTACCTCCAGAGAACACAATGATGGATCTTGACCCAGTGGAGCCAGTACAAAACGTCCATCATCATCAAGGCTTACAGCAAACCCAGTGGCCTGTCAGCACTGGTATGTCCCAAAGTAATATGAGCACAGACGATGCTATGAACACCTTCGGTGGGTTCAACACTAGCATGACGACCATGACAACGGACTTCACACAACCTGTCTCTCAAAGCTTCCATCAACCAAGCTGGTCGAACGCAGGTTTCGTTCCGACTCAGGATCTCGTAACCTTCCAACAGCCCAGCCCGTACATGAACTACGCCCCATCGAAGGAGGTCGTGTCCGTTCCCACTTCGCAATACGCCAACTTCACGCAATTTCCGAGACAGAGCGTCCCGGCGAACTTCTTGCATCACCCCGGTAGCACAAGCTCTCGTAGATACGTGCCGAAGCTGATCAACATATCGAGTTCAAGTCATCGTGACGCTCAACAAGATCAGCCCCCACCGCCACCACCCAAGGACGAGCACCGATTTTCGAGAATATCGATGCGAAGGCGGCCGAGTAATATTTCTCAGCACACCATCACGTCGCACCGCGATAGTGGATGGCACAACGAAGTAAACTGGGGATAATACAACCTCACCATAGCTCCACATTGAAGCTCTAATCGACCTCATCGCACGAGCCGGCTGGCTCCGGCATCAAGCAACATCTTTCCTTTGCTTTATGCACCCTCACTGAGAAAGTGATTCCGAACCTCGACCTCATTATAATAGATGGGCGAGTCACAGCGGCACCTCAACGGTGTATTTCCTTTGTCAATTATTCATGTCCGTTTAGCCTGATGAAGGTCGTAGTAAGAGGTATACCCATAATGTATTCCAATATCGATGTTTAACATGTCATTTTCTTGTTGGTTTGGATTGGGGAACCCGGCCTACTGTTGTAGTGTACGGATGTTATACCCCGGTCACGTAATCATGTATGCGTGTTGTGAGCAGGCGTAATCAGATATCAAAACACGCCTTCAGTGGCTTTATCATACTATCAATCACTTCCGTTGCGTGCAATTCTTCCGCAAAGAGTTATTGAGGGCTGGCGAATCATTGGCGTGCCGCCATCCTATCGGCAGTTTGCGCCCGTTGATACGCGCTAATAAGATAAGTCTCCGCATCGCACCACGATATGTACCGTCATCGTACAGACCCGCCGATTATAAATATTGAGGGGCGGCCCACGCGAGTCAACTTGCTTTCGAATATCTTGTGCCTAGATTTCAACGTAATCTAGCGTTGGCATTGTTAGAATCGCGATCAAGTGTCAAACCCCCGCAATCCACATGCCAAGGAGCATAAATATCTCTCTCCCTTGCCTCAACGCGCACCCCGCAAGATTCGAGCATTTGACCTTGTAACGGCGTAACTATTCCTCTTCTGTCTTCTAATCACCCTAATTGTCCTCATCTCACACCAGCCCACCCGCAATGGCTCTCTCGAATACGTCTCAAGGTGCCATCATCATCTCCATCTTCCTCCTTCCCATCGTCACATATCTTCTCTACACTCGCATTTCACACGAAAAATCAGCCGGACCACTTCCACCTTCAACGGAAATCACGAACCTCTTCATCTACCCCATCAAGTCCTGCCATGGGATATCCGTGCCGTCTGCGAGGCTTTTGCCTACTGGTCTTGATCTAGGTATGTATGATTCTATGTTCGTGGTTGTCTTCCAAGTCTTTACAAGGCGACGAAGCACATATTAGGGCAGGTTAAGATGGAGTCGATACTTTTCTACTGTAATCTATATCATGGTAAAGAGGACACAATCTCTTCGTCCCGATTAAGATTATAACAATGCGTTAATTACATCTGCTGACTACCTAAAAGATCGCCAATGGATGTGGGTCACGTTTCCCTCCTACGAATTCCTCACCATCCGCAACATGGCGCGAATGACCCTAATTCGCCCCTCCTACAACCCCACAACCGACACACTCACCATCACAGCCCCAGCTCCCAACTCCATAGACGAAAAACTCGAATTTTCCATCCCCGCTCATCCAACCCCCGCCTGGCTCTCCAAAAACACCTCAGTCGTCCAAGCCCAGATCTGGAGTAAGACGACGCCTGCACAATGCTACTCCACCGCTCTCACAGCCCCATTCGACGCCTTTTTCGGCAAAGAAGTCAGACTCGTGTACAAATCCCCCGTCTCAGACTCTCCACGCCCGCTAGGATCGAACGGGCAGAAGAAATATCTAGGGAGGGACGCGTCGACATGCTTCCCGGACTTGATGCCCGTGCTCGTCGGCTGCGAGTCCAGCATCAACGAACTCAACTCGCGCCTCGAGAAAGCCGAGGATCTCAGCATCGACGTGCGTCGCTTCCGGCCCAACATCCTAGTCAAGGGGGATAAACCCTGGGACGAGGATCGCTGGAAGACGCTACGTATTGCGCCCAAGACCGGCACTTCCATCTGGAAGCTTGGTGCGGATTCGCTGAAGCTGGATGTCACGCAGAGATGCGCGAGATGCCACGTCCCAAATGTAGATCCTGAAACGGCCGAGGAGCATGAGCGGCAGCCGTGGGATACGTTGATGAAGTATAGGAGGGTGGATGAGGGGATCAAGTTCAAGCCGTGCTTTGGGATGTTGTGTGTGCCGAGGGGCGGTGGTGGCATGGTGGATGTGGGGATGAAGTTGGAGGTTACGGAGGTCACTGATAACCATTGGTATGTTACTGGGTTTTGAGACGGGGAGTTCTTGGTTAGGAATTGTGGCGTGGGCTGCGTTTTGTTACTGAGAGAACGCTGAAGTTTCTGGCATATTGGTCTTGCTGGTAGATGTGGGATGGATCAGTAGGGCACAATTAATTCTTAACCCTCATGGTCGGGTTGGATATGCTGTCGATTAGGGAAGAAGTCCAGGCGGTCGCATTCATTGGAGGTCTTTGGTTATTACACGGATTCTACTATTCTGGTTTTTTCACTCTCCAAATTAAACCGTAAATTTGTTTCTTCCGGGCACTACAACTGGGGTTTCGCTTATGCTTCTCCCCTCTCTATACCTAACGAATTCTGCAGCCCCAAGAAGCTCTCTAGGCTTCTGCAAAACCATGCCCGCTCCTACCAGCATTAGGCTAGAAAAGTCCGTCTAGATGTTCTTGGTTGATCCTCTAAAAGTTAAAGAAACTGTCAAGGTCACTGAGCTCAAGGATGCACTCGGAATAAGTACTTGAGCGCACGAATATGTATAGAACAAATATAAGACAGAAATCCGTAGACATTCAAACGTGAATAAAGGCTCTAACCATTTTAGGTAACCCGGCCTTGGACGTGAGGGCCAAGCGTGAATGTTCCCTTTCTAGCCCTAGCGCTAGATCCTACAATAGGGCGCGAGGGGGCACAAACTAGATTTATGTACGGCATTTCATCCCAACCTAGTTTAATAGAGCGCCAGAGCTCTTAACAATAGTGCTGGGGCCAATAGTTTGTGCAAAATTTGTTGGATTTTAGTTCGCTCATTTGTCAGCTACAGAGGAACTATAAAGTTTAGGTGGGACATCGTACCTCTACCAACCCTCGGCCAACCATTCAACCCTCCATTAAAGGATAACATGTCCACAATCACTGAAGAGCGAATCGAGCTCTCAACAATCCGCCCGGTATCGCGGAGCATCCGTTCCAGATCGACTTTTAACGATGACGTACCAGAGGATTCGGCATTTTCGACCACGGCGATCCCCGACGGTGGATATGGCTGGACTATTGTCTTCTGCTGTTCTATCATGACTTTTTGGAACAACGGAATAATAAACTGTTGGGGTGTTCTCCAGAAGGCCCTTTTGGATAGCACACTCTCCAGTGTATCCACCTCCACACTGTCATTTGTGGGCACCCTTGGCCTCGCAGGTGGAGCTTTTTATGGCCTCGTTGCCGTCCGCATGATGCGCTGGCTGGGCGCACGCACGACTTCACTCCTAGGTGTGTTGATCATGGGCCTAAGTTTGATCGGTAGTAGTTTCTGCACCGAGAATCTGGCAGGACTATTTGGTACCGCGGGCGTGCTGGCCGGAATTGGGATGTCGCTGGTCTACACGGTCAGCAACACGCTACCAGTGCAATACTTTTCCTCGAAGATTGGGCTTGCAAACGGCCTCGTCAAGCTGGGCGGCGGTATCGGCGCCACCGTCATGGCCGTCGCGCTCGAGGCGCTGAACCGCCGTGTTGGCATCGCGTGGACGTTCCGCATCCAAGGCATACTCACCATCGCTACTGGCCTCCCAGCCGCATGGATGTTGAAAGAACGGGCACCCCTCCGAAACGTACCGTTCGTGGACCTCGAAATGTTCAAATCCGTACCATATATTGCCGTCTTCGCGGCCGGCGCCATCTGTACCTTCGCGCTCTTCATCCCCCCATATTTTCTCCCCCTGTTCGCGCAATCCATCGGCCTCAGCTCTAGCACGGGCGCGAGTCTCGTCGCCGGATTCAGTGCTAGCAGCGCCATTGGTCGCTTTATCGCGGGACCGCTGTGCGATCGCTTAGGACCAGTGAACATGTTCCTCGCTACTATGACGTTGAACGCTGTTTCCATGCTCGCTATCTGGCCTGTCTCGGATACCTTGGGACCGCTGGTTCTTTTCGCGGCGCTGAATGGAGTTGCGAATGGTTCGTTCTTCACCACTGTACCTACGGTCGTTGCGGGAATGTTTGGGCCTGGTAGAGCGGCTGTGGCGATGAGCATGGCGGTCACCGGGTGGTCGGGAGGGTACCTCATGGGTGCTCCTATTGCTGGATATTTGCTCCAGGCCGCTGGGGGAAGCCAAGATGGGACGGGGAAGCAGGGAGTTGAGACGTATCGCCCTGCAATCTTCTATGCCGGAGGTGTGGCTACTGCTTCAGCGTTGTTTGTCTTGGTTGCGAGGCTGAAGTTGACGAGGAAAGTCGTTAAGAAGGTATGAGCAGGAATCAAGGGACCGGAGACCTGGGTAGTCGTAGTAACGATCACTTGATCTTGGTAACCACCACTTCTTTGATTATAATCTATGCATTGCATTGCTCATTAAGTAGGGTTAGGCCTAACGTCACTCTCTTGTCTTGCAGCCTGAGGAAACCTATTCTCAATATTGTCAAGCGAGTGTGAATGTGCTGCTGCTGTCGAAGAGCCACTCCGCCCAGTAGGAACGAGCATAATACCGTATCCCAGTGGCCCAGATGCACCCAAGTTCTCCTCCTCGTCATGATGTATCTCGTCTCCATCTATGTCGAACTCCAGATCTACGTAGTGATATGCCCAAAACGAGCAAAAGATAAAAGTCGTACCGGCTATCGCGAGTACGCTTAGATACATGACCGAAATCTAGAACTCATAAGTGGGTGCAGGATAGAGAACAAAACGGAGCATCTCTCACATTGCATTCGGCGTTCCACTTTCCATCCCGGGTTATCAACGGCGTGCATACCAGAATCGTCAAACCAGCCAGAAACCCACACACTGAATAGGACATAAACATCATTGGGCATTGCCAGGTAAATACCATTTTCTTCCTTGGTCTCAAGATCTCGCGAGCATCTACGGTGTTTGATAGTAGGAGTGGACGATAGCGGTTAATGGCTTCTTCAGCTTGTACGGGCTTGCTGGGCGGTGGTAGAGGTCCGAGGAGGTGTAGGACTGTGACCTGGGAGGCCGAAAGAAGAATACCAAGAATGGAAAGGACGAGACTGGCATGCCAGAACCCATGCGTGAGCCAGTGCGCTTCCTCGATGGTTGTCCAGGAAAAGGCACCGATTACGGCCGCGGCGAGGACGGTGCACTTCAAGGAGAGCAAAATTAGTATTAAGCTATACTGAATAGCAGAAGTTGAATCACTGATTGTAATATTGAGTGTGTAGGATAGAAGGGCGATTGCAGGATTAGAATTAAGGTGTAAATATGAACGGTTGGAGGACATACAGATATTGAGATAAATTGCAGTTCGGTAAGTTTCCTGTTTCGCCAAAGGTTTATAGCTCTCAGTAATTTGTTGGACCTTGATGATCGGGAGGCAAGAACAGCAATTTTGTTCAACGGATCGATGGTGTTGAAGTGGTATAGGCGGTAGTAAGGTAGTGTTGCACAAAAAACTACTACCTGTGAAAAAGATGTTGTTATTTTCTAGCAATGAGATCAGCGATTGTGCTGGGATCAAACTGTCAGGTAAATAGTATTGTTGAAGGTTTCATCTAAACGAATAAGCGAAGCACAGCAATACCCTAAACTATCACCTTTGCTGGGACGTTTGCTGAGACGTTCGCTAGGACGTTTGCTGGGACGTTTGCTAGGATGTCTGTTGGGACGTACGACCTGTAGCACATGGTGCGCTATGGTAGATACGATAACGCAAAATATAGCACCGTTGAACTGACGGCTGAACTGATTGCTTATGTTGCTATAAGATAAAATGTAGGCTTACCCTGAAGATTCTCTGCACTTGCTCCACCATTCTAGAGATACGGTTTAGTGGCATGACTACTAAGGGTAATAGAAGAAGCAAAACCCTTGGCAGGCATTTATATTTCACGAAAGAAGTGGCCGACCAGACTCCTGTTCCTCAAGGTGGAGGATGTGCGGTGATTGTAGAGGACAGGAAGGCTGAAGGCTGAAGATGAAGGCGACACAACACAGGATTGGTTCCACTGTTCTTGGCAAAAGAGGATTCTCAGCCTTGTCGGCCTAAAGTGGCATGGCACTTCGTTGCTTACACAAGGCGTTTTTCTTGGATGAATCAAACCGTGGATTTCCTGGTGTAAGGTTTTGTAAGACACCACTTCTATACGCTTGGCGAAAAGATTAAGGATACATATCTACACATAGGGACGAAGGATTATATTTTGATTATGATATAGTAATCATAGTTTCACATGTAGTTGAGTTATAATACAGATCGGAACACTTTGATCATGATCAAAGATCAAGATCAACTTCAACTTGATATTGTCTAATACAGGCCTTGATTAAAGAATCATCAGGAAATCTATAGTAATGCCGCATGAACGGAAAAAATTCTACCTCGGCTATTAGTCGGTGTCCAAAAGAGCACGTTGGAGTCCTTACCAGAGTAACACACAAGAAGCAGAAGATAGAATGCTTGCCAGAAGGTCCGTCAAGACTTGGAGCCTTGATATTGCCACGTAGTAATCATGGGCTTGTCGGAATCATCGTGATCTCCTTGCAAATGAGTCGGATGCATTACATGCTCTTCATACTCTGCTCGAGAATTGAATGAGCGATTACTGCATTGATTGCGCAAACATATAAATCGTACGCCAGTTGAATACCGTTCCTATCTTGACCCGTTCTCGACGCGCTTTCTTCTCCGCCTTACTAACTCTCTAGCACAATGTTCCAGAAGAGTTATATTGTTCCTTTCGCTTGCCCATCTGTAGAACTCCTGCTGAATTGTGGCCAAAGTCTTCCTACCAGGCCTTCTTGTAAAGAGGTTGTTTGGTTTCCATTCGTCCAACTCAACGCTAAGGCCTTCGTCGTCGTTTAATCGCCAGTACAACTCTCGTGTATGAAGCTGCTCTGCAACAATCTTCGGATCTGTAGCAGTGTCTGCAATGTCTTTGACTCTTTTAAATATATTCTTTCCCCGTGAAGAATCATTCGCTCTAGCAGTGCCAACGCTGACGACCACTCCGATATTCCCTTTTCCATGGAGGGTCTCGATTTCTTGAATACCTAGTTGAGTGGGATTGTTAGTGTGCCCAAATCCTCCGTCAGAGTAGTAAAATTTTGTGGTGCCATCGTTGCTCTTTTTTTTTACCTCTTTGAAATACATAGGAGCTGCTGTCGCTGCGCAGGCCACTTCCCAAATTTCCATGGTGTCTGCTGGCCCGAAGTTCTTTCCTGAGTATTTATTAGAAGCGCCGGTGAGGACTCTCGGCATTTGCAGTTGCTTTCTCTCATAATGATCGAACGACCTGATCAAACAAGTTTTCTTAACGCCGCCTACGGAGCCTTTGGTTCGTTCATACTTCATAGTGGTGACGAAACTGCTCGCAATTTTAGCTTATATTTATAGCATTACTGCTAGTTAGTATAGGATCACTCAATATGGTTGTTGCCATAGACCGAGGAACTTAATAATAGAGTGCTTACGTGTTACAGCAACCTGGCCTTGATGGAAAGGTAACTGTGCTGAATAGCGAACTCTTCTCGGAGCGCTGATTTGTCACATCCTGGAATGCCTTCTTCATTGCCGGACTACTGTACTTCGGCCATGGTACAATGCCAATATTACGCTGAGAGATGAGCCGTAGGCGTCCAATATCCCCTCAAATATCTATCAGCGCTCTCCTCAGTGCAAAGTGTTCATAAGAAGAATACGCGCTGAACTGGTAGTATTTCAAACCGGCACTAGAACTTCAGTACTGCAACTTCCCCTTCAACACTCCGTTCACCGTCTCTTCTACAGTCTCTCTCTCATCCAACCCCAATATCTCATTGTCTATCACTCCCCTCTCCCTAAAATTTGTACCCGTTCCCTCCTTCACATTCGCACATATTCCTAATCTATCTAGCAAAATAGTTCCCGTTCTCGTTGAAATCCTTCGTTGCGCTCGCAATCTCCTCGTCAATGTTGTGGTACGTCGTAGTCCAGCTATCCTCGCCGACGAGCTTCTTCTCTGCGGCGAGCATTTCCTGCAACGACGTTTCTACAGTGGAAACATAGACATTTAGATCGGCGGTCTGATTGCGATGTCGAAGAATTGCCGCAACGGATCGACCAATGGTGCCTAGATTCGAGGTCGAGAACTTTTCATCGCCGTAGCCGATGATGTGCGAAGTTTTAACTTTTGGATTGAGGGCGAAGAAGCTTACTTCGAGGGACTACATTTTTCCATGTTTAGCATACTATTCCTTATGTTGCAAGCAGAATTGAAAAAAAAGGAACTCACAAGTCCAAAAATAATACAGGCGGCGGATGAGTCGAGATCGGCAAAAACTCAGAACACAGAAACAAAAAATCAACTATCTTAATTTTCCAAAATTTAAAATATTTCTACTCTCTAAATAGGAAAATAAACTTTAAAGATTGTAGTTTATACTAAAATTATGGTGTCAACTGCATTCTACCTAGTTTCCTCTATACGTTATTGTTGGGCGCTCTGCGAACAGTAGGCAAGAATCTCTTTACTAAGGTAGGCAATTACTTAGAATATTAGCGTATTTCCACCCTCTACAGCGCAGCAAGTAAGTGTCCTACAAAGGTCTACAAGGTGTCTTTTAAAAGAGCTTAATCTTAACTTTAATTTAACGTACTATTAACCTTTGTGCGACACTTGCTGCGTTGTAGGGGGGTAGAAATACGCTAATTTTCCAAAAAAATTGTTGCACGAAACCTATGCGTAGGCAAAAACCTTGGCGCCTTAAAGGTAGAATTAACAAAGAGCTCTAGGCTAGCTTTTGCAGCGCGCGTAACGCTAACGTATAGAGGAAACTGCGTAAGATGCAATTTACACAATAATTTTAGTATAAACTGCATTTTTACCTTCTTACTTTTTACGTTCTATGATAGAAGTTGCGCGCAATTTTGGAATCTTAGAAAGTTGATTTTCCGTTTTCGTGTTCTGAGTTTTTGCCGATTTCGACTCATCCGCCGCCCGTAAAATATCCCACACAACTGCACCCCACGACCACCCTTCGGCACCTTTTTTTTTTTCTCCACTTTCAACTGGACCTCTATTCAGTCTTGTTGCGTCTGGCGAGAGGATCTTTTAATTAGATATTGGAATGTTTGATTAGAGGCTCCAAAATTAAGTACGCTTTGCGTTCACACGGGTACAATACAAGGCAACAGTGATCCCGGCAGAGGTAAGACATTAGGAGAAAGATCTTCTAGCATTGCGAAACTACAACAAGATCTCAAAACTCCAAGATCATTTCCTCCACTTGCTACCCTACCCCCCTTTCTAAAGATCGAACAAGTTACCCAGATCTTCTCCAGAGTCGCTGTCATCATCCTCTCCATCCTTACATTCCACCTCATCGTCAGCTCTCTTGTCATCCCCTCCATCGTCGCCCTTGGTCTGAGGTTCTCCCACCGGGCCACTGGCCAGCCCCGAAGCAGGGGCTGTGGTGAGAATGTCTTTGACGTCCTTGTCGCCGAGGGCCTTAGCGAAGAGAGTGGTCCAGATGGGTTCAACGTCGTCGATGCCGGCGGTCTTGAGGAGCGCTTGTAGTTTTTCGGGGGTGATGGAGATGGATTCGTCGGCGAGGATCAGGGCGGCAAAAGAGCAGGCCTGTTCAGCTTTGGTGGACATTGTGGTTATGAGGTAGGTTTTCGGTGGGTAGTAAATGTGGTAGCCGCTGATTTGTGATTGATTAATGCTCAGTAGACTGACGGAAGATGTAAGAGAGAAAAAATTTGTGTGTGGCCAGTGGTGGTAGAAAGAGAACTAAATTGCAGGGCGTTATATATGCCGGAACAGATATTCTGTGCCTGTTAGATTACACATTTCGCAAGATCACAATTTCCCGGGAGCGTGGTAAATTCTAAACTCGGTGACTCCAACTTTGATCTCGACTCACAAAATGATGATGTTGCCTTCAGACAGTGGTGGTTCGGACGGTGACTCACAACTGACTCGACCACAAACAACTGCTGTGCGCGAGCGACACAACGGAATTACAAGAGCACAGTCACGGTTTATCTCCATATATAGACAGGAATTTTATGAGTCGTAGGTCGCGTTCTTGAGACTTGGTGTAATTATATCTTATTTTCAGCACATAGTTAGCCCGGCCAATTTCAAAGATCACAACGTGGACCAAATCACGAATTGCCCCATGGCCATACTCTCCTTAAAATCACTCTTCCGCGTACAATTTAAATCTAGGAAGAGGGGAAAAATTATTGTGGTACCTCTGTTTATGTTATCCTGTGCGTTCAAGCCTCCTTCCGCATGATCGCAATACACGTTGACATGCACAGCCTGGTTCTCCACCTATATCCTCAACGGTCGCATCCCCGTACTATGGGCCCTTAAGAACGATCAAGCAAGTGTAAACTATTTCTTCAAATCCGCGCCTTCACACCCGCATTGTTCCAAAATCCGATTTCATTGCCCGGATCTGAGGTCATGAGCCATGAAATGCGGCGGGTGAGTCTAGTTTCTACTTTCGTACTAAGTTAAAGACGTTGTCTTTATATAATATAGTTCTGCTAATATAAGACGAAAAACCCTATTCAATACATACTGTATAGCCAAACCCAAGTCTAGATAATAGTCAGCGTTCTACGTTCCCGTAAGCTTATCCTGCTGATTTCAGTCCCCTTATTTCTGCTTATAGCACAGGCCCCTACTCGACTATATGTATCTTGCCGCCCTTTAACAGCCTCGAGCACCAAACCGAACACCCTATTAAACCTGCAAAACTCGTCAATCCCTGTTTTCAGTGACTCTTTCCAAGACGCGATATATGGTTCTGGATCACCTCGTATGCCCCTATGGTACGGATCATGTCGCACACATACGGGCAAGCAATACCAAGGGGTTTCCGCTGATGGATTGAGACCCCAGTGGTCTGGCAAGAAGTTTTCGATGTCCTCTGCGTAACGAGTACCGTGTTCTATCAAAAATAGTCCTGAATCTTCGTCTTCGTCCCTTACCACTGGCAGCAGCGCACCAAACAATTGCAATGATGCCTTGGATGTCACCCCGAACGGGTGTTCAGCACCGGTTGGTGGGTCCAAAACATCAAGGATATCAAGTAATGGAGATATTGGAAGGTGACTTGCATCACATCCAGCCGAAAGAATGCTCAAGTAGCTTACTTGGGAGTTGACTGAAGCCCATGACCAGGATGGTGCTCTGGCAGCTCTCTTTCTTTCCGAGGCAGTTAACGTAGTCGAATGCCATAAGATACCAATAAGCAAATTGCCCCTCCATAATCCTGCATGGTAGTTATCATTTGCTGTTACGGCAAACTTTTTAGCAACACCGGCTATGGCGGGCAGCTTGTCATCCTCGTAGGTCAGCTTCCGAGAAGTAACGGCCATTACCATTCGGTACCAGCAAGTATAGATATCAATATCTGAATTCCCTGGATCTACCGGGATGACATCGTTGACAATGCAGTGGAGGAGACGATGGTTGTCTGTTGATATATTTGGAGCGTGCGGCATCCCCAACGGGTATTTCTCACTTGTCGACATACTAGCACAACGCCAGATGAGACGGTTACTTGTGAAGATTAAGGAACGGCGAGACAGAACCTGTTCCTGCAGAACCCATGTCCTGCCGTTCAAGGGGTGCAGGGGTATGGGGTTGCGGTCTCCTGGGTCGCCACGGCTCTCCTCCTTGGTCGGATATCGGGACACGTGACACCGTTGACCGAATAAGAGAGCTGGACAGGGCCAGAGAATAATGCCGAGACGTTCCTTAAAGCAACCCTCAGCGCTATCCGCAGCGACAGAGGCAGCAATTGTTAAGATTGAGTTTCCGTATACATCTCCCATATTTGGAGCTTCCTGAGCCCAGTCCTCCTGTGAATCCTGCTCTTGAATAATGCACAGTGAATCGATCCAAAGATATTCAATACCAAGTTCTCTGCAGACTTGGACGGCATCTCGAAATGTCTTTGGCAATTCTTCATCTTTGATGCCTTCTTGTCGCAACTTTAGAGTCTTATCAGTTGTTGTCAAGGGTCGGTTTTTGGGGGTCCCCCAGCAGTGGCTTAGAGTAGCGTAATTGCCTCTCTTATCAGCTCCTGAAACAAGGAAGCAGCTCCGCGATCGTTTACTCCCCACGGCGATCACTCTGGTAGGTAATGGGGGTGGTAGAGTGTCTCCCCTGTTACAGGCTGGATGCGAAGAAGTGCAAATGTCTAACCACGCTTGCATCCTGGAAAAACTGGCCTTCGAACCCGTGTTCGTGTCCGTCATGGAAGGAATGCATGCCTCTGGAAGGGCTTGCAAGCCGGCTATGTCACAGCTGTTAGAAATTGGGAATGTTGCGGGGGCGCATACTACCCACCGTTCATAAGGTGACATATCAGCCGTCCTCCCATTTTAGGAGGCATATTGCCACATAGAATACTAATTTGAATTTCGTCCACTTCGACGCCAGTGTATCGAAGTAGTTTTTTCTCTCTTCGGAATTTAAGCCTGATCCAGCCATCCAGGGTAGCAGAATCAGGTCCTGATTTGCCGACCCACTGGCCATTTGCGTCCTGGGACAAGACACAGTTTTGTTCCCATGCCATTAATAGTAAAACGCAAAAATGGCATCCTTCGAATGCGCTCCTGAGTAATGTACTGACTGTGTTGTGGTGTCGTACAATGACATCGCGGAAGTCTTTGATGCTGTCCCAGTATTCAGATGGAAGCTGACCGAGGCTCAGACAAATAGAACAGAGGGCCCCTCCTTCCTGGGGCTCTAAAATGTAAGGCTGAGTTTTCAAAAGTGAGTAGAGCTGCCCCTCTTCCTGGGGTATCCAGCACTCCCGAGTATTCAAAACAAAGTGGGGCTGCTCCTCCCCCATCGAGTCGACAGTGGCCGTATTCGAGCACGAAAACAGATATAACCAAAAATGCTAGAGAAAAGACAGGTAGCTACTATGTGCTTTGTACGATGTAGCTCAGTGAAGTGATGGCGTGTAGAAAAAATATCGTGGAAAAGAGAATCATACACAGGATATAGCGATTAGGCAGCAGCCACGGAGCCCAAACGACTTACAGGTCATCTGACACACCAGCTCCAGTCTTACCTATGTTTCTGTAGGCCATCGTGCAGCACAAATTGTAAAGCACAGATGGGAGGTTAATAAAGACTCGATGGATCTTGTCGTCGCTAGCAGCTGCTTTCTTTGAGTCCGATTGCCGTTTTAATACGTTCTAGTACCCGCGCCACACGCAGGCAATAGTTCGATCGTGTCGGCCATGCGCACACCATACCGGCAAGTAGATCAAACTGAACATGATTTCCTTTGAGTTTTCACGCCTATACCATCCACTGCGTTCTACCATTAGTACTCTTTCGGTTCCCTGTTATAGGCGACGCATTTGTTCTCCTCCGCGTCCCCATCTTCTTTCCATAGAATCGACCCATCTTCTCGGCTCGCTCTATCCTCATGTTTCCACATAAATAGATTAATTTTAGAAAGTGATCAGAAAGATTAAACTAGCCTTGCGGAACCGTAGTTTACATGCCAGAGATAGTTTGCAATAGGAGGCTGTGCTCTCTTGGCCTTGGTGAAATACGATATCAAATTATCATTGGTTTCAAGTTCCACTAGCTATGAGAGCTTCATTCGTCCATATGGTCCCTTTATACTATCAAATACACTGAAAGCAAGCCTTCCGGCGACTCCCAAGAGTGCTTCATCTAGGTAGATTCAGATATTGTGTAGGACATAGCTACCATGCCTGAAAAGATACTTCCAGTCGCTCGACCAAGATAGTCAGCCAAACGCGCAGGGTAATCCTAGAAGTGAAAGGAAATGTAGACATATCAATTCATCTTCCTCAAAACCCGATGAAAGACAAACTTCTCCAGTTCATCCAAGCAGACCGCAGCAGCGATATACTTCCAGCTCTTTAGAAACCCTACCTTTCGAACATAATATCCTTCTTCTTCGACGCCTATAGCAAGGCAGGCAATAGCCCTTGGCAAAGCTTCATTAGTCTTGCCGTCGTCATCCATTCGAATGCTGTCCACTGTATGGGCAACATGCCTCTCGAATTCGTCCCGCACTGCCATCATGTATTCCCGGGCTCTCTTACTCTGAAAACCATTGGACCCTAAGATTTGACCGGTGAACACCTCAATCTCGCTCACTGGCTGCTGCAAATTCGGTGAAGCACTATACATGCTCTCGGCCATATTGTACTCGTATCTAAGATCTGTTAGTCTACATTCCAACAGCGCTCATTTTCACACGCTTGAACTTACGTTTCGCGAAGCTCTCGAGCAAGAGGAATATTGTTGACCCATTGTACCGGGGCCGATTCTTTTTTGACGTAGGCAAGTAATTTGCGCATCATGTTATCAGCGCCGGAAGCATTCGAACGCCGCCGGCTGAACCCTTCAAATTCTTCCAAGAATTCCCGTTCCTTAATATCCCGGAACAGGATCCCGAGCGTCTTTCGGCTTTCATAATAGCGGGGCTTCCTAGTTTCCTCGTCGAGCGCAGCGACAACGTCTTCTTCGTCATTCTCATACACTCGTTCCGCGACCACGGCTTTACCATTGTCAATCCAAACTCTAGGCCCTGGTGCCATGAAGTCAGGCTTTGTGTGGTCGTATTTTGGGATCTCGGAGATTTTGACGGGAATACCGGTTTTCGAGAAGTCCACAGCGGTGGAAGCTAGTTCAGCTAATTTGATGCAGTCTGGATGAAGGACGCCATCCGGGTGGCGATCGGCAAATTGCAGGTGCATATTGGAAATTTGACCTAATCTATCCGTCATCATGAACGTAATCTTTATAAGAGTTAGCCGCTATCGAAAATAATGGGGAATATACGACGGAGCTGCAGTTTTTGAGAAACACACAAATCAATTCCAGTAAGCAGGAAAAGAGATTGACCAGTTCTACAAAATATGGTTGTAGCTACCAAAGGATCTTTTGCTTTCATATTGAAGAAAGTGGGATACTCCTCATCAAGTAATGGATTGTGTAGACTTACCAGAAAGTCGCTCATATCTTGTCCAGTCACTTGTCGACCGATGTCGACAGGAGTAACACGCGGATAGTCAGCCGGTGCGTGAGTTGCCTTTGGGATCAAGTCGTGATCCCATATGACATTATACAGATCGCCGTCGAGATCTCCGCCACTCAGCATGCTTGGGAGATCGCGGTCACCATGCTGACTGAAAACAACGCAGTTGTTCAATCTCTGCAGAGGTGAATCATGTGGGATGCCTACAGCCTTAACAACCTGGATATCGCCAGGATGAAGTGCCGGGGCCCTAGTAATGACGACACTTTTATCGTCCAGGAAAAAAGGGCCGCCCTTCTCTTGGTCGAATACACAATATATCTCTCCTTCCTTAAGGAATCCAGTCTCATCCATGAGGCCAAGAAGGGTGACTCCTTTTTCAAGGAGAATGCGCGATCGATATTTTAGCTGACGGAGCAAGGAAAGCATAGTGACTTGCACGACTCCCCGAAGGAACTCGTCTGCTTGAAATTCGACGCCGATTTGGCCTAAAATTCTGATCAAAGTTGGGAGACGGGCGGCCCCTCCGACCCGATGAAATTCTAAGAGTCGTGACGCGTTGGCTGATGAGCTTGTCATCATTCGCAATTCATTAATGCGTTCCCTTTGTAGACGTAAAAATACTCTGGTAGGAATGCCTAAGTCTTCGAGTATCTTGATGAATTGCCTGTTGAGGAAACAAGGAAGCTTCCTGAAGTTCGCACCGCACATCTCAACATCCCAGCTTGGGGAGCCGTGAAATTTTTGCATAGAATTGCGGATACAGATTTGTTCACCTCGGAGGCGATCATCAAGGCTCACAAGACCCTTGACACCTTGGAAGCGAATCTGAAGGACTGTCGGTTGAAGATTTCTCGAGGCCGCCCAATTCGTCCAGACCTTGGTCAATAGATCCTCAGAAATAGTACCGCACCCATCGCTAAAAACGCGACCACTTCGCTCAACATCAGGCAGAATGATTTTGCTTTCTGGTCGAATCTGAATAGCACCGCTGGTGTCTGAAAAGGCCTGGCCAATCCTAGCAGCACATTTGGCGGGCGATCTGATAGCTGAGAAGTTTCCGAGCCGACCAATGATTACCGGTGCTAAGATGATGGCTCCATCTTGTACAAATGGGGCACAGAACCAGCATGCTTGGGATCTCAAGGAAGAATGCGAAAAGCCCAAAAACTGGTAGCGTCGTCCACCGATGTTGATAGCATCCCGAAGGACACCTTTGAATCGTGTCTCATAAATTCGTTCATTCGAGGTTCTTGAGTCGTAGTGCAAGGTTGTACCTTCCTCATCCGCGAACTCGACTCGCAGAAAGTAATCTGAATGGGTTTTATATTGACGAATGACACGGTTTGAGACCTGAGCCCCGTTAGTAGTGACTAAAACGTAATTCATGGAATACATACTTCCAGATCTGGCCCATCCAAATACATGCCTGCTGGGGTGATCATAACCCTATGGACTAGAACAAGGTGTCGATGTCTACTATGAATACCGAACACCGAGTATTCCATTTTGAAATTCTGTATCCTCTCCTTCAAGCCTGCAAGCAGCTGTTTCACTTGATATTGCTTGCCATCGACGCCAGGTCCAGGAAGCTCCAATGACTTTGAAAACCTTCGGATCCCCTCGGTTACTATGGTGGGACCATGGATTTCGCACAGGGTTTGTATGTGAGGAGCTAGCTGAGTGACAACAATTGGCGGTAGATATCCATTTGTCGCCAGTCTCTGGATTTGGAACTTCACCGGGAATGGAATGGATGGGTCCTTAAGGATGTCTCCAAGAGAATCGAGCTGAGTAGAGAAAGCGGTTGTCATTGTCTCGAAAGACGTCGCCATTGAGACATGACGTTGCACTTTCCGATTTGCTTTCAAGAGACGTGACACTGCACTGATGTCAACAGACGCATTGAGCTGGACGCGGTATACGAAGCAACTGCTGGCTACTCGAGAATGATGTAAATTCATGCTCTCGATCCGAGTCTTTGTAGGCTGGCGTTGCTGCAGGTTTAGCAATGTTATTAGGTTCACAAGGTCGGGATTTTCGTAAAACCGTGGCGCATAGTGAAGAGCGAATGTAATACTAGGATCCGAATGATGTCCTAGAACAACGCTTTCGATGGCATGGTACGCGATGTCGATTCTCTGTACACTGCCTAGGGGGTTGGAGGGGATAATAATCAATGCCACCGAGTGCTCCCCAAACAAAAGTTGCCCACCTCTGGGATCTCTGTACTGCGGTGAGAAGACTAGCTGTGGTCCAGTGAAGGTCCAGTACCCGCAGTAAACATTCACCGTGTCGAAGGTTCGTTTCGCAGGCTGATGGGGGCCGATCTGAACATGCTGCAGCCTTTCAAGGCGGTGTTCCTCATCTAGCTGAAGAGCACGGATGTCCACGTCTTTTGGGGCATTTTTGCTTGGGGTGAAGTAGAGCATTCTTCGGCCAAAATGCAACGGTTTCAACGGCTTTTGTCCTGGCCGCGGGTCAAGTAAGTGTCCATGCATGAGGAGGAAGTTGGTCGCCTTTCCCACATCGCTAATAGTGATGATCGCACATGTCTTGCCCTGTTAATGTCAGTTTTTGTACACGAGTGTATTTTCAACTTCACCAACCTTGATCTTCTGAAAATAGTATGTATAGATGCCTTGCTGGTGTAGATACGGTTTGATGAACTGGTTGACTTCCTTCTCGGTGCTGGACATGGGAAACCCGCGAAGAAACACGTCCATTGTCGGCACCAAGAGTGGTTGTCATAGACGTTGAGCTGACCGCGATAATATTTCAAGGGTATAGCTCGCGATAGCACGGCGGAGTGATGATGTGATAATGCGAAGAGTGAAGGTGAAGGCGTAGGCTGAGGTGGGGGGTTCTAGGCTGGGTGGTGTACGCTAACGAGGAAACAGGCTAGCCTTAGCGCCACCAGACTTCGTACTACCGTACGATATGTCTATTCTCTACGTGTAGATCAAATTAAAGAAAGTAGAATGCTCAAATTTCGATTCGCAGTTTTAGAAACCTATCTGGGGTAATCTGAAATGTTTCATCACTTCGTCAACCTTCACATCTATACTCATCAAAGGACAAGACGTGGGAGACTGAGGCTGGGGACTGAGGCTGGGGGAAGAGGTTGTCCTCCTGAGAGCCTGTTCTGCGATGTAGCAGCCTGGAGCGAGTTCGGGTTGGCTCGCATGTTGTGTGACGAGAACTCAGTGTACCGATCCAATCGATAACATAGAAAATGACCTGTCCTATCGTCAGAATGCCGCGTGAGCCGTGGGAGAAAGTAGACGCCAATCAAACACCAAAATGAACGTAGCACAACAGCCTGAGAACAGTAACATTCCCCAAACTAATAAATGGGGCACGCCTTGGTCCTCCACCATTCCCGCTTTTCGCTTGGACCTTCTAAAGTTAGAGATGGTGTGGTCCGTGGCATATTGGATATCTTAAGGAATCGCAAAGTGCCTAGGTAATCCGAACTGTGCCCTGATGAGAGATGCAGTTCGCGAATTGCTTGCACAATCAGGTCGGATATCTTGTGCAATGATACATAGCTCTCTTATTCGCGCACTCTAATGAGTTAAGCTACGTGTGAGTGCCCGTTCTAGTGAGCAAGACTGAAAAGACCTCAGCGAGCTCTCTAAATTGCCCCGCCCTGCAAGTACCTCGCAGACTGCGCGTAATCCATCCTCGACGCCAACAACGACAAGTAATGATATTGATAAGTCTAGAAAGACTCTCGCTAGTATTATGTCCCGAAATAAGAAAGCCCGCACACTTATATGCATATATTTGAGATTTTACCGGTGACCATATTCCACCGAAAAGAGGCTGAACTACCAACATTGGAAAACCTCATGAGCCACGTCACCAACATCTTCCATTTCCTTCACCATCCCGAGAATACCGCACAGGATAAGACCATGGGGTGCGTGTGGGGTCTCGCAATACTTGACCCGATTCCCCTCGATTACAGCCATGTCCTGCGCGAAAGGTCGAACATCTTCATGGAACACTTCAATGAGCCAACCTGAAAAAGTAACGGCGTGCAGGTCGAGAAGGGATACTGAGCTAGTGATACATATGCCTGCACCTCACTCGAAGACTTATCAGAAGGAGGCGGATATGCTCCCAGGCCCCACTCAAGTATATGCCATGGAACCAAGTCCGTACGATTCTTTGCGCTTCGTTCGTATGCTGAGACGGCACTGTTTGTGGTATTAACCCATGGTGACCAGCTGATAGCCGCGCATGGACTAGGAAACAGGCCTTTGTTGGTTTCGATATATCGGAGTAAGGCGATGATAAGGTTGCCACGGGCCGAACCTCTAGAAATGATGATATTTCTGGCTGGCATTCCGAGGTCGAGCATTTGGGAATAGAAAGTGACTGCATCCTGGATCGCAGCTGGAAAGCGTGTTTTGGCAGTGGCAGCAACGCGGTACTGAGCATAGAATGCAATAGCGTTGATTTTGCTCGAGAACACACTGCTCGGAAATTAACCAGTTCTACTGAGGGGAGAGGCTATGACATATGCTCCGCCAGGAAGATGTAGAATCAATGTTCGAGCTTGAATGTCTTCTGGTGTTAGTGCATTTGGGAACCATATGGCTCTCAACAGGACAGGCTTGATCGTTGGATGCTCTAGACACCTTGTGTAATTGGTGCTTGAGGCAGGTTTAACCATAACGAAGCACTCTTTTAGTACTCCAGATCTGAGTGCATAGTCCGGTGCCATATGTACCACCGCTGCATATCTGAATAAAAGGTAGTAGAAAGCGCGGCCTAGCGACGTATTCAAGCTCTAGTATGGACGAGGCCGAAGCCGTTTCGGGATGTAATAAATGGACAAGATGGATAAATATATCGAAGAAGCAGTCACAACCAAAGCCGTTAAGAGGCCATTATAAGGGTGGAAAGACCAGACTGGTACTTTTATTAGAGCTACAGGCTTTGACCCCGGAACCAGGAGCGTTTGATATGGAGCAAGTGGGAGGGAGCTTGGTAGTTGAGAGTTTAAAAATTAATGATATTTAAATAGATATGAGTTAGTTAGTGGGGCATAGCATTGTGCGGCGTAGTATTAAGATAGATTCATTCTACGTGAAGTTATTATAATCATTACAGAGATTCGCCCTAACAATTGCCCCAGCAAAAGACGTTGAAAGCGATACGGGAGGCCAAGAGAAGGAAAGTAAAGATCGTCCAAAGTAGCATTCCACAGGAATCGCGAACTCGGAGGCAGTTACTCAAGTGGAATCACCAGGTTTCCCCTTGACCACTCACCTCCTACAATTGGTCTTGTGAAAGCAGCAATATCATCTCCCTCCGTCTGATAAAATACATACAAACTATCCCACAGCACTTTCTCGTCCTGCATCTCTGCGTACGCGGTGACAGTCAGATGAGTTCCGCCCAATCCTTTCACGGGACCTGCAGGATCCGTGATTGAGAAAGTGTCTTCCGGTACGATGGTCGTATTCTCTGCTTGATAAGTTACGTTGAACCCCTTGATCGTCCGATCGGCCATCTGAGCATAGAAGTACGTCGTATAACCAAGAGAAGTTGAAGGGTAAACGGGACCAATGGCTCCCTCGGTAGAATTCCTCCATGCGTTTATAGGATGGTTGTCCTCCGATGTCAGATTTGTGTTTGTGTCTTTCCACCAGAACTCCGTTTGGTTATCTTTATTCACCATCATGGTGTACGTTGTTGTGCCGGCGCCCCAACTATAACAACCGACACCTGCGACCCCATTCTTGCCTTGCCATTTGTCCAGCGCAACCCAGGTATCCTTGCCTTGGTACCATGCATACTGTTGGAATGTAGATTCATCAATTGGATACCAGATATTGATACCTGTTTATAGTCAGCACATCATCGTTGATCAGATACTGTGCTTCATACCCAATCTTTCCTCGAAGGGAACTTCATTCTGCGCCCCAGATGGCGTTGGAAATTTGGAATAGTCTGAGTCACCGTAGAAGTTGCCTTTCCAGCAGGCTTGGAGACCGACCGTGGGAGAGTCCCAGACGTTGAGCTTCAAATTACTCAAAGGGCCCGGTTCCCAGATATTAGTGACATTGGTGGTGGTCATTTGACGAATCGTGTTGTTCTTGGACACGTAGAATAAATGGAACTATAGGATTTTGCAAATTTTAGCGCTATTTGAGGGATAAATCGTGCATTCGGGGGTACTTACCACTTGTGTGTTGTTCAAAGAATAAGCTACAGCAGATATAGGTGTGGAGTTCTTTGCATCAGTGGCGACTGTTTGCGCTTTAGTACCACCAATCCACTTTCTGTCGGTCGTATATTGCATGAATCTGATGTCTCCAGTCCAATGTTGAAAGTAGAGCGTAAAGATTTTGCGCTGTTCTTTATTCCAAGATTCGCCAGCCAACGCAATGCCAGACCCATTGAAGGCTCCCTTCTTCGAATAGTATGTCTCATCGAGCGCCCCACCAATACAGAGCTCTGGATGATCGTGGCAGAAAGGATCCACCTTTGCGAGAGCTCTGTGGTTTGTTAGCCACTGAGAATGGGTAGATATGCTGTAAGTACTTACGAATGATGATGCTTCAGTCCCAGACCTAGTCCAAGTCCAAGTCCTAAACCTAGAGCAATAATCCAAATGACGATGATCAGAACAACGTAAAAACGTTTCTTTCTCATTCCCCATATCTTGGATTCTTCTGGTGGAGGAATCGATGCAGTGTGTGAGATCGGTTCGGATTTCGGGCTAAGTAAGAACGGTGGTATACGCGGAGAGACGAGTGTTGATCCCCCTCTAGACGAAGGTGACATCGGTCGGCTATCATGCTGGTATTGTGCATATGGGAAAGCTAACTCTGGTGCCGAGTGGCCCCCAGGAGATGCAGGTGTTTGATAAGACTCCCAGAGTGGTTCCTTAGGTGGAGGGGCACTATTGTAGTCAGTATAATACTCTGGCTACTCCACCGTGTGATAGGCATCGATATTTCGCAGTCTACAGGATGGAAACAACCTACGGCCCAACAAAGTAACCGTTTATAGTCTGTGGGGAGCTTTGAACAATGTTCAACTCGTTGTACTCTGGATATCCTTGTTGAGGGCTCCATTGGCGCTCGTCGCGTCTTTGAAACTCATCAGTGTGTTCCATCTCTGGAGCTGAGGTGATTTGCGAGCCAAACCTGACACAGTCAAATATGTATCGACCAGGCTACTTAAATTGCTTTTTCTGTGAGGGGTAATAGCATATGCAAGAAGAGGCTATGCCATGATGAGGCAGCAGTTGGCGTCTTATTGCAGCGAATCCGCGACGAGCTCGCGCGCCGAGGAGAGAAGGCGCATTCCAAGATACACGTACTCGCTTCTAGATTCCCCCACCACAGACTCCTTTGCCACTCAATGGTGAGGAGTAGACTGATTTTATGTAGGTCAGAAATTGTCAGACGGGGGCCATTCCCACCGACTGGAAAAGAGTATCTGATTCGTCACGTTCAATAGGTAAGCAGGGCAATCGCAGCTGATTTCGACATACTGAACATTGCTTTTATTAGCCTCCGCATGATGATGCAACGAATTGCTTGCAACCAAATTTCTATGGAATTATTTATGTAAATATCGTGAATGACCGCTGTTGCTATAGAAAGAAAGTAAATCCAAGAACCTGGCCTCGGTATTTTGCCTTATAGCAGGGCTGAAACCGAGAAGCATTACGATAAGAACGGCGAATCATATTTGAGCCTGTACTTCCCCTTTTTAGTGTGCATTCCAGCTGGATGTACACGCCGGAATTAGAACTGATTAGCGAGGGGTGTGTCAGGTGTGTTGATAGGATTGGCGTTCGGAACGCTAATCAGCCACAGGTTCTGCCCCCAAGTGTTCGAGAAACTCTATTTAGCGAGGTTGAAGTGGAGGATTGATTGGTTCAAAGAGGTATTGAGAAATATCCTTTAGGCGATTTTCTGTAGTGGGTAACAATTAGGTTAGCCCTGCAAACCACTACTGGAGCTGCCAGAGACCGCTTGGCTATCCTGCAAGAGGTGGCCAGATTGTTCCTCCAAAAATTCTATTTCCTTCGTATATGTAACGAGATATGGTGTAAGGCTATTGGATCTTGCGTTCATGGAACTGTTTATTTTCTCTCCATTCTCTACTCAACTTTTGTTACGACCATTTGGTTTCCGCTCAACCAACTCCAACACCTTCTTCACCCCCAATCCGGCCGCAACATCCAAAGGCGTCCTCTAACTCTTATGCTCCGGCATCACATACAACCCTTTTACCATCAAAAATGTGAATCTGTATCCGAACCCTTCATCGTAAATATCCACAGCCACGATTGAAGCAGATTGTGTCTATCGGTATTAATAGCAGCCCCATCGACTCCAGCTTGGTCAAAGAACTCAAGCCTTTTCCTAGTCTTTATCATCAGCACGAGAATTTATTTCGACATATTGAACATTGTGTTCATAGGCCTCCTCATCGTAAGGAGTAGGAATGCGTTTGCAACGCAGATCGGAGATCTAAATTTTGCTGGGTTGCTTGGCTTGTGGGATAATGACGAAGTTTGGGAGAAGGCAGCTGGATGAATGTGTGGTATGTCTGAAGGAGTGTTGTTGGATACCAGAATAGGAATCTGTATGTGGAAGCGAGCAAGGAAGTGCCTGTGCGGATCGATCATTCTCATGCGTGTACTCGAACTTAGCTGAAATTACTTAAGTGCCCTAGGGTTTTCGAGAAGTGATGGATCAATTTAAACTGTTTGAAGTCTGCTTGTTGATCTTTTTCAATTTCCTCCTACATCTCTGACAAGCGCTTGATAGGAAACTACACTCAGGGCAACCTGGTTCATCACCTTGTATCGCTCTATGTCTCAATAACTCCAACCCCATCGAAATTAACTTTACGCAAAGAACCTGGCTCTCCCACCTCAACGACCTTCCCTGCTTCCATAACAATAACTAAATCACAATCTTTAATTGTCTCGAGCCGATGTGCTACGCTTAGTACCGTCCATCCACTGAACTGCTCTCTCACTATGCCCATGATCTTGCGTTCAGTCTCCACATCTACGGACGCAGAAAACTCATCGAGTATCAAAATTCCACCTTCCCGTTGGAGACTCTTCCGGCGGAGCAGTGCATACGCAAGCGCAAAAACCTGGCGTTCACCGGCGCTAAGTGGGGTGTTTGCGTCGGCAGAGAGACTGCCTCTTGCCTCGATGATGGTCCACAATCCCACCCTTTCTAGCACACTGACAATGGCTTTGTCCGTACACTTACCGAAAGGATCCAGATTTTCTCTTATCGAACCCGGGAATAACTCAGGACTCTGCGGTACGCACAAGATCCGCTCTGGGAGAGTCGACCGTGGGATGCTGCAGATATCGGTTCCGTCAATGGTAATGCTTCCGCCTGTTATCTCAATCATTCGGAAGAGCGTTAGCAAGAGAGAGGATTTCCCGCTCCCAGTGCGGCCGCAGATGCCAATGCGAGACCTTGGTGGGATGGACAAAGTAATGTCTCTGAGGACAAGGTCGGGAGTAGTACTTTGACCTGTCGAAGAACTAGAAATCTCATATGTTGCGTCGATATTGCGGAAATCAATAGCACCTTGATGAGGCCAGGCGGCAGGAGGCTTATTTAAGTTATTAGAATTGTCATCCTCGGATGGCGTAGAGGATTCGAAATCCCGAACACGTAGCACGGCCCCGATGGATGTTTCCATCTCCGTCCACGCGCGGATGAGATACGAAAGCAGGTTGCTTAGGTTAAGCAAATTCACGAGTACTACACCGAGCGCGCCGCCGACGCTAGACGAACTCTCGTTCAGCTGGGTCGCGAGAGTGATGGTGACGATGGCGCAGATAGCAACCATGCCATCAAGTGAGAGCCCCAGCCAGCGCTGAATACAATAGAGTAGGTATACGGGCCGTTGCGACCGGTCAAGTAACTCCCGGCTGCGCTCGTCCCATGAAGATTGCCAGTTGAAAGCGCGGATCGTTTGTAGGCCGGATAGAGTCTCGAGGAAGTGAGTATACATCGGTGATTTAAATTCTAGATCTAGTAGACGGATTTGCCGGGAAGTACGGAGGTAAAACCGCTGTAAAATGTACAAAACACCGATAGCTGCCGGGATTAATGTGGCCACGAACTTGAAGGAGGTTGTAATAAGAATAGCTTGTGCTATGCAGGCCAAGAGTCCGTCGGTGGTTTGGAGAAGGGCAGTTGGAAGTTGCATATCGATCAATGACATGTCTTGGCTGAACCTATTTGCTGTAAATCATCTAAGCAATGACGTGCGTGCAGTTTTTATACCTATTAAGTATGACGCCGGTGTCTGTTGCCGCGAGAAAAGCGTAGGGGGCGGAGATGACCGTATTCAGCAGCCGTTGATGTAATCGAGCACTCGATCGCGGCATAATCCCAATAAAGAGAGCCAGTATTGAAATGACCATACTAAAAAGGGCGAGACCAGCAAACATGCCGTATACCCCCAAAAGAAGTTGGTACGCTGCCCAGGAAGCGAGATCTCGGAAGCCGACCACCATCGTAACCATACGTCCGGAAATCTCATAAGGAAGGTAGTTATTACTTCCACACACACATAAAACACTAATACCCAACCCACTGCGTTAATATAGTAGGCATATATCTTAAGATCACCCGCTGATCTCGTACTGGCTGCTTGTTTGTCCTGAGATTTTGTCTTATTGCGCTCTGGGGGTGACGCTTTAGAGACTGAGGCTTCCTTGTTTGCTCCGTTGTCTTGTAGCGTAATTGCCCTCATCAGCTGATCCTGGGATGCAACTTGTTTCGGAGGGCCTTGCTCAGAAATACTCCCGTTCCCGTCAAAAACAACAACATGGTCCGCATATGGCAGGTACTTAACTGCATGTGTGACTAGGATGACAGTAATACCATGCTTGTGACATAGGCCTCCACGTCCGAGGACTCGCTGGAAAACTGCCACCTCAGTGTTCTTGTCAAGACCGCTCAGTATATCGTCGAGTAGTAAGATCCGATTGCGTGCGTATAGCGCACGAGCAAGAGCGAGCCTCTGTTTCTGGCCGCCGCTCAAAGATACTCCCTTGCTCCCTACCAGGGTATCATCGCTGGCAGCAAATTGTCCAATATCCTCATCAAGCGCACAAGCTCGGACGACGGTACGGTACCAAGGGCCATCAAAGTCGTAGAAACTGGTGATGTTTTGTTTTATGGTATAGTTTGGTAGCCAAGGGTCTTGGGCGCAATACCCAATCTCACGAGTCGCCACGTGAATCTCACCTGTCATCGACGGCATTTCACCGAGTAATGATTTGAGGAGGGTGGATTTTCCGCAACCAACGGGACCTACCACTATGTTGAGTGTGGAAGACCTGATACGCAAGTCGATATCTTTGATGGCGGGCAAGTCATTGCCACCATAGCAGCTACTACCTCCGGTAATGCTAATAACGTATTCATTTATTGTCCTCGAGGTGTCGCGGATGGCGTCATGCGCATGTTCTCCATCATTTCTGACTGAGGGTAATTTTTCATTCTCACTCTCAGATAAATCCTTGATAGGGTTGGTGCAAAATCTTGAATCGAGTCTGATTTCGGAAAGAAGGTACTTCTCAATCTTTCGTAGCATCCTAGGGAGGCCTGGAACATAAATAAGGCAATGACCCACCATTGCACAGACTGACTTATCAACGCAATAATAGAGAGGGAAGTGAAAGCGGTAGCGGGATTGAAAAGGCTGGTTGAAGAATGGCGATCGACAGCAGTATACACAGCAAACTACAGACTGTTAGCAGGGAGCCGCTTAAGTATACCTGTTACGTACAGTCAAAGCAGGCGCCATGATCATTGAGAAGTTGCTGACAGCATTTCGAGTAGTTGTTATATAGCGAAACTTGTTGGATTGCTTTAGCTCAAACATCTTGAGTTTCTGTATGCGATCGGAGAATCGGGCACTTAATCCCATCATCTTGACTGCCTTCATGGAGCCTAGCATTGATGCGGTAACACCGACTCTCTTTTGCACTGCATCAACCCAGTTCTTTTGAGCGTTCGCGGAAGCACTTCCGACAAAGTAAGCAGCCGTAGCGGATCCTAAGCCATGTTAGTAATCATATAATGAATTGTAACGATAAGATATTACCAAGACTGATTCCAAGAGGCATCAGGCATGATAGCCCAATTTCACGCCACAACAAGTAAAGGGCAACGGCAATTTCAATGGGCGAAGCCCAAATAAAGTCGCAATATTCTAATCCTGCGACTATGCGATCAACATCAGTACTCATTAAAGTGACTGCGGCAGAGTCATTCGAAGAAGTAGCGTCGAGGAGAAGCGTAACGTCGGAAATGAGCGAGATAAGTCCTCCTCTGACCATGGTAATTGATCTGTAATTTTTGTGCTTATACTTTGCATTGCCGATAGCCAGGCCGATATAGATCAAAGCAGTCGCACCGATCAATCCATATCCATCATTACGAGTAGTTTGCGTCCGGGGTTGCGAAATCAATGAAACAGCCCTGTTGATCAACAATGGTTGGCTGAACTTCAGGGCGCTAACACAGAGCCGTGGGAATATCATCTTCGCCAGAGGAAACCTGAAGGCAGAAAGAGTTGCTCTTAAGAGAGCATGCTTCTTGTACTTGGAATATCTTTGCCACGATGAGCGCATGCGTAGTTGCAGCTGATGGGAAGAGAGTTCTTCATCGGTTTTGAAAAGATCGCCAAGGTCCAGGATGCGATGGTACCCTTTTACGAACAGGCCGTTTAACCACCAAAAGACGCTCGTGTTGAAGATGCCACTCAATGATTCCGGAGGATATTCGTTGTAGGGATCTTTTAAAAATGACCTCTTTTCGATACTTTCCAAGAACACAATGACAAGGTTGAAGGCTACGCAAGTCGTGAAAACGGAAGCCAATACTTTGTCTCCAGGGATGAGCCATAGTGTCCTAATCTGTGTGAGATCTAGGAGAGTGGTAAAGAAGAGATATGTATTGACAATGAAGGACGGTCTGGCCGAACGCGAATGCTCAAAATTGGATAGGACGGCTAGAATTAGAGTAGCAGCGAAGGAGAGCGAGGCGGCGGCGATCGAAACACGTGTTTTTGCTCTCGACTGAGTGGTCCACAGAACTAGCAGAGCAAGCCTGAGGCATGCAGAACATAGAATTGCAAGCTGACCACTTAGTTAGAAGATAAATCGATTCAGAGGATGATGAACGAACATTCTTGCAATAGCGGAGGGGGGTCGGAACGGTCCTAGTGGTGCGACGACACAACTGAACAATTCGTGGTATAGAAATAAGCATCAACAAAGCAGTTGGCGCCAGTGACAAAATGCTCTGTTCAAATAGTAACGTGAAGTCAAAGTCGTCCCGGCACCCGACGACGTGCGGTCCGAACTTGTCGTCGGCATCGGATGTGCAGTTGCGTGAGTGATTCATGGTGAGGGCGAAGGAGCTGCTGCCTAGTGGCAGTATCGAAACCCCGCATTTAAGTTCCTCGTATTAAATAGACAGCTGTCCGGACGTAACAAAAGAACGATAGCTAAAGTGTGTCGTCAATGTAAGAGAGATTAAGGCCTGCTGGCGGGGTGTTTATCGGGTGCTTATGCGGCGCAGTGCTTATAGGACGCTATGCCCAAAAAGCCATGACTATATGACAGCCTGCATGCGATATAGCCATTTGGGTTACGGCGACAATCTCAACGTCTCCGGACCCATTAGCGAATGCCTCTTCATTTGGATAGAGCATCATGCGGCATTTGAGCGTTGGTCTCAAAACCTCAGCGAAGGGAGCCACTGTTGGCAGAACAAGCCACTGATTTCAAAAACTTTATTAAATATATCATGGCAACCTTGTCTGCTAAACTAGATTTTTAGAGGGCCCCGATTAGAAGGTGCACAGTGCTGCGACCTCTTCGCCAGATAGCTGCGAAATTCGCTCCAGAACTTGACAGCTCTGACATGTCTATTTCCTGATTTCACGATCCTTTTCGCTCAACTTTCTTCATTACTATAATTCTAGGCTTGTGGATTAAGTGCGTACCTAATGGGAATACCATTCAAATTACTATTGCAAAGTGCATCCGGGTGTAGCTTAATATTTTCTGCTGTAAGAAGTGTTTTGCTAAAACATAGCTATATATTTATAATAAGTGACGCGCGTGTGACGGTAAATCAGAATAGAGATTACAGCAGTGTAAGGTCATCCTTTTTCTTCGCTATAGTATCCCATAAAAGCGAGTAGTTCACCCCACAAACTATCTATGGATTGTAAGCGAAATAATTATACAACAATCGAGGTTGGCACTATTTAAACGCTGGATGTTTAACTTGTGGCGCACTAGACGCCACATTCCAGCCATAACGGCTGCCTGTTCGTGTTCATCGTATCGACTACGCGTCTCTTGACTAGATCACGTTTTCATCGAGACACAAAGGGACCAGTGCTGGCCGTTCATACAAATGCAACCTCAGAGCTGCATGAACCCTCAAGAAGACCATACCCTAGATATAATGAGACCGAGAAAAATCTTACATTACCAGAAATCTCCATCCCTCGTTTTGAAGCAATTGAACATCTTTCCATCTCGGCCATTCACCCCTCTCATCCCTTCTCCGCCTCAAAATGAAAATCATCATCGTCGGCGGCGGCATCGCCGGCCTCTCGGCCTATCTCCATCTGCGCAAGCACCTCCCCTCCACCCACGCCATCACAATCTACGAATCACATGCGCCCCGCACATCCCTCTCCCCAACACCACCCTCCTCGTCGTCTTTCAACCTCGATACGCTCTCCGCATCCACGACGCTGGTTGGCGGCGGTCTGGGCATCTCCCCGAACGGGATGCGCGTCCTGCGCGATCTGGACAGGGATCTGCACGACGCGGTCGCCGCGCAGGGCTTTCCGGCGGAGCACTTTGTGTTTAAGGGCGCGAATGGCTGGACGTTGGGTACGCAGCGCACGGGGGATAAGAGTGTGAGAGAGGAGAAGGAGGGAGAGGAAGAGGAGGTTTGCATTGCGAGTTCGCGCCATGGGCTCTGGGAGACGCTGATGAAGAGTGTGGGGGAGGGAGTGGTTAGGTATCGGAAGATTGTTGGGGTTCAGAGGGATGGCGAAGGTGTGCAAGGGAGGATCAGAGTGAGGGCTGTGGATGGAGAGGGGAATGAAGAGGAGGAAGAAGTGGACCTGTTAGTTGGAGCTGATGGCGTGAAGAGCGTTGTCCGGACTGCTTTATTTGGCGAAGGGAAGTTTAGCCCGACGTACACGTGAGTCTATTTCAACTCCGAAAGAAGTCGATCCCGCATGAGAAGTATCTGATCCTTTTTCAGTGGCCAATCCGGCGTGGGTGGCTTCCTCACGCAGCCAATCCCAGACTTCGTCGCCAAAAACAAAGCCATGGTCTTCACCTTTGGCCCCAATGGCTTCTTCGGCTACTCCTCTGGTGCCCCGCTCTCCTCTCAAAGCCTCATGTGGTGGTCCACGTTCGAGACATCCTCGCTCCCCCAAACCACAAACCTAGACGTAGCGACCATAAGAGCGGATCTCGTGAAACGGCACCAGAACTGGAAAGATCCCATCATGCAAGATATCATTCAGAATGCTGAAGTGCAGTCCATATACCCGACCTGGGTTCTGCCGGAACTACCGCACTGGGGCGAGAACGGGATTGTGTTGGTGGGCGATGCTGCGCATGCAATGGATCCTACGACTGGGCAGGGTGCATCACAAGCTTTGGAGGACTCACAGACGTTGGCGCTTCTGCTCGCCGAGGTCTTGAAGCGAGACTCGATAGAGACACGAGACGAAGAGAAAGAGAGCATAGCCTCAGCCATCAAATCATATCACAAGATCCGCAGTCCACGCGTAGCCGAAATCGTGGAGAGAGGGAAGAAGCTCGCAGGCTCAAAAGCTAGCGTAGGTGTTATTTTGGAGTACACTATGTACTTGTTCCTCTGGCTGATGATGCGAGTCCCGGCGTTTGGTAGGTGTCTTCTGAAATTACTACATATTATAGATACAGCTGACAAACAAGTAGGCAGAATGATGTTAGGTGATGTGAACCGGAAACTGTATACCTGGTCGGCGGAGGAAGAGATCAAGAAGGAACTCCAGGAAAGGAACAATGAAACCGACGAAAGAGGGTAAGAAAGAGAAAGAGAAAGAGTACTTTTCCGGTGGCGGGTTCAGGCTATACCATAATCGACCGCAGTCTGGCAGAAACACAAGGTCCATACGCAGTATATAAATTCATCGATCCTTACCCCCTCTGGCTGGAACTTACTATCCGTCCCCACTATACAAGACGTGGGAGATTGCACCACCCATCACAGCAGTGCAAATTCTATAACTTCACCATATATAATCGCTGAAATCAGTCCAACGGGCATTCTGCACCGCTAGCCACGACCGTATGTCCCCACTTCTCATCAATGGCGTACGTCGCCGCAAGTCCGCGCTGGCAATCTTCAACGCTTCTTTAACCAACAACTTCTTCACCTCCACATTCGGCCCCTTCACAGCCATCAAAGGGGTCACGTATCGCTGATTAATATCCTGCCCTGCGCCATGCTCCAGTAGCAACTGCGCCATCTCCATATGGCCCTTCTGCACTGCACTTCTCAACGGCGAGTCCCATCTAGATGTCGGTAAAGCTGTGGTGGGAGCACCCGCACTAATCAAATCCTTCGCGAATTCGAGGTTGTTTTGCTCAGCCGCATAACAAAGAATTTTTAACATCTGTATCCTCTCTTTGCAGTGTCCACGACGAAGTAACAGCTGCACTATCTCCCAACGACCGTGCTGTGCGCATAGCTCCGCTACGCTGCCCCACATTCCCGAGTATCCCGGTACGGAGATGTCGTGGTCCAGCAGCGTGTGTATCATTTCTGCATCATTTCTCATCGCGGCTCGTAGGATGCTACGCCATCGAGGTTCTATTTTGACTCCGTGGGCGAGGAGAATGCGCATGCTAGACATGATTCCCAGACTGATCGCAGTTTCGACCGGCGTTCCGAAGTACCGGTATCGGAATCTAATGATTTGGAATGCAGGCGTAAAAATCGACATCTCCAAAAGCGCCGGCCACTCCATTATAATAGCCACCATGATGCACGAGCGGCGCACATCCTCCTGTGTTGCTTTCAGGTGCCATTTGCTTATAGCCCTGGGACTACAGTGAGGTTCCCAGTCTGAAGTTTCACGCTGGACTCTGTGCGGTGCAAGTTTAGCCTTCCTCGAGGGATCGAGTGATCTGTAGTCGCCGCTGAACATATGGCGTAGGTAGTCGATGCGAATGAGCGCCGTGCATACCGAGTCTAACACGCCAGAGCGGGTGCGGGGAACGTCTTCAATCGCTTCTGCCCTGCCTGATATTGAGAGTTCAGGAATCAGATTGTCGTTGAGGTCGTCAACTACGGCGTGGACGTGTTTAACGAACCCTGAACACTTGGCGCGAGGAAGGTCGCCCACGTGCTCGCGCAACAAACGATGTTTGATGGCGTCGGGGATGGCATCGTATTTATCGCATGAGATGGAGCGGAGACGGTAGCGAGACAGGCCTTTGAAGGCCTCGCGTTCGAAAAGGCCTGGCGGCATTAGTTTGTGTTTGCTTCGAGCTTTCCGAGACAGAAAGAAGAGTTGAAGCTTACGGTTGACGAACCGAAGAGCCAGAATATCGGTGAGAGATTCCGAGTCGTTGATAGCATAGTGCAGTATGTCTTGGACTAATGGGAGGGGGAGCTCGAGGAGGAGCAGTGATCCTGGAATTAGTAGAGGTGGATGTATGTGGCCGTGACAGTTGATGACCTGGAGGGGAGGGGTTAGGACGCGGCCCATTGGTACTTGGACAAGCGAGGGAAACTATAATGATCATATCCTTTGCAACGGGAGATGGAGGTAGTCTATTGTATAATATTGTGACTGTTCTGGCGCTGCGCCAAGGCTGCTCGTGTATGATTCCTTGTTACCCTAGGCTCTAGGGCGCCAATGAACGGGAAATAGGCCCCACACTCAAAATCCCAACACATCACAATTTCGTTAACAAAATGCATTATTTAAGTTATGGAAAACCATGTATGAACTGTTATTATATACTATCGATAGCGATTTAAAAAAATTGAGTTTGTATTAGTTATAGCGTTGTGTTGATAGAAACTGTGAGGTTCTGATGTGTGGATTATTTCCCATGTTCATTGGCACCCTGGAGCCTAGCCCAGGAATAGCTATGTATCACAAGGGTGTAGTACTCCAACCTGTGCTTTTGGAGAGCATTAACAAGAGAAGCAAATTTTAAAGGTGTTTTGGGGGACACTGTATCCCAACTATCCCCAAATTGTCAGCAATTACCCTCTAACATCATGCACCCTCAACTTACCCGTGCACTAGCTCCACACACGCAACCTAGGTAGCTCGTTCGTGATAGGTATCTCTGCTCCAATTTTCCAAGCGCTCCTTCGAACCTAGTCATAGGCTATAGTCTTCCTGAGAAGTGCGAATCCTTCAACCCGCTTGCTTCAGCCCACCCTCCACTTTGCCGCATTATTCGGCACCAACTTCTTGAACATCTCGAGCTGCTTCCTATGCATCCCAATCTTCAGCATCCTCGCCTCGTCCCGATCCCTCATAGTCTTATCAATTCTATGCTCAGACCCAGCAAACACGACGGTATAATCCGGAATGCGAGTGTTAGGAAAAAGCACCGTTGATGCTGTGATAGTGCAAAACTATTACATGCACAGTTAGAGAAAATCTGGAACAGAGACAGAGAGAGAAAGAGAGAGAGAAGGGAGGAATACACACCTTCCCAACCACACACCCCCGTCCCACCAACGCCCCAACCTCCACCACACTCCCCTCCCCAACCTCAGCCGCCTCCACAATAGCATTCGTCTCCACAACCACATATCTCCCCAGAACCGTCCCCTCGCCCCTCCCCCCTCCTACCCCTCCTTCCTGTGACTCAATCCTCCCATCCCCCGCCCCAGAACCAACGCCCACCTTCGCTCTTTCATACACAATGGTCCCCTCGCCCAGCACCACCGGCGCCAGCGCACTGCTGATCTTGCTATGCGGATGCAGAACCGTGTTCGGGCCCGCAGTAATGGGGAAGCTGCCTGTGAGCTGGGCGTGCTGCGCGATGAGGACCGTGTCGTCGAGGACAATGGAGGCGGGGCGCGGGAGGAGCGACGAGCGCTTTTGGATCGTCGAGGTGCGGCGGTCGGCAGGAGCTGCGCGGGGGGTGGCGGGCTGCGCGGACATTGGTGTGGTCGAGTGGTTGATTGAGTGTTGATTGTTTGGGTGAGTGTTTTGGGTGTTTGGAGAGCTAGGTCGGGAGCCGGATTTAAGTCGGATTTACGCAGATGTTTCAGATCTGGCACGAATGGTTGGATACCGGCAGGCAGAACTTCACACATTGGACTTTATAGAAGCATGATTCGCCATTACTATCCATCCGCCTACTCTGCTCATCCCTAAACACCCTCCTAGGCAGGACACCTCGCAACAAAATCACCTAGGCCGCTCTACATACACTCCAAGTTCGCCCAAGCGGATCCTCTTCGACAAAAAGTGGTATATATCATCGTCATGCATTTATCCAGACACCGCAAACATCCCACTCACGGAACACTCTTCCTCTCATCGTCATCTCCCTCTAGATCGGCCGTACCCCCTTCATCCTCACTGCTGCTGTCCTCGATCCCCTCAAACATCTTCGCAAATCGCTCATGCCCCTCCTTGACCTCCTTCTTCTGCATGTCCTCGCTAATCTTCCCATCCTCATCTCCGTCGCCATCCTCTTCTTGGTCCTTATTTGCCTCGAGCAGAGCTTTGCGTTGCGCCAGTCTGGCTGCGAATTGGCGTCGAGCTCGCGACGGCGGGATTTGTAGTGGCGGCGGCATTGATAGGCCGGTAGTCTTAGACTGGAGGCAAGAACAGTTAGTAATCGCCCGTATTTATATAAGTAAAAAATAGCAAGAAGTAACAAGACGAGTATAAGCGCGCGAGTTTGAAACGGGATAAGAAGTAAGCAGGGCAAGAGTTGGCAATGAAATGGTCCATCTATATCATCAACGGAGGAGAGAAAGACAACGCCTCCCACGACGGATATTTCTACAGAGGTGATCATACACCCGGATGAATACGGGATGTATGTACAAATGATTGGGTGAAGATGGTCCTATATGCCCAGCAGCTTGCCTCATTACAGTCAATCGACAAACAGCAAGCAAGCAATCCCAACCCCGAAAAAGTGAGGGAAAGAGAAAACGCACCAACGCGCGACATGAGATGTCAGGCAGTTATCGGTATTCCATCTCAACATCTTCAAATGAGAGTTCACCCACTTGTTCCGAGTCGCTCACAGGCGCAATCCGCTCTCGCTCGTTGTCAGCTTCGTCCATTTCTTCATCCTCCTCGTCGCTGCTGTTCGTGAAGCCACTTAGAAGAGTGCCACTCCCGAAGGTGTATCCGCCGCCCGAGTTGTCTTGGTTAGTTAGTTCCATACTGTCGAGGCCGATGTTGCCGTTTCCAGAGAGACTGGCATTGGCGAGTGAAGAAGATCCGTCACCCCCGAAGCCGGACGCGGCGTTGACAGCGTTGAGAACGGCTTGTCGCGGACCTACGCTCATATCAGGACGGACACCACCGAGAATCGCGTTGTCCCGTTCTCGGGTTTCCGCCAGTGTCTGCTCAACATAATCGATCCACGACTGGCTCATGACCTTATCGAGCACTGACTGAGAGAGAAGCTCTGCCGGGTGACGTTCGGTGAACTTGAGCACCTCTTCTGCAATTAGGGTGAGATGGCCCATGTATCCTAGACGCATCGAGGTCTCCGATTGAGCTTTGTCGCTTGCCTGTTGGCCTTCGATGATTCGCTCGGTAATACGCCCAGTGTCAAAGAGGTCGACCGCTAGACTACGATTGAAGCCGCGATCCATCTGTCCGTTAAAGACCTGCTGCACAACGTCGTATACAACATTGTGGAGGAAGTTGTTCCAGGGAAAGCGGAAAAAGAAGTCCTTGAAATGAACAATTAGCAAGGGCATCCCAACAACAGAAAGAAAAGAGAAAGCTTACGAGTATAGTTGGGACAACTTTGTTCTCGACGAACATCATCTTCAAAAGATCACCAACAACTGGCGATCCATCAATGTCGACTTCATACTGCGGTGCATATTGGCCCTCTGATCCACCAAATAGGACAGACCGAGAGCTTCCTGTCTCGTCGATTGGCGTGACTTCAGATCCTTCACTCTCGGCTACATTGCCAATAAATCGCGAGGTGTCGACCTTGGTTTCTTTTGAGGGGCTGGCGTCCCGTGGTTTGCTTGCGAATAACGGTGCCGGCTTGTCCTCATCGTGTGGTGAAAGGCCTTCGGGCTCCGGAGTTTTGTTCAGTTGTTGTGTCAAGAGCGATGCACGCTCCTTTGAGTCCGGCTCCTCGGTTGTCGTCTTGGTGGAGTCGTGACTGTCGTCCATGACAGTATCATTATCCAAATCAAGACCACCTACCTTGGCAGACAATCCTGCTGAGGTGGGTGATTCTGCATCATCGCCGAGTTTGCCTGTGCTGGTGGTCGCGGTTGGCGAAGCCGTATCTTTTGCTGGGGAGAGGGGTTCGTCGACGAATTCGCCGTCACCGTCACCGTCTCCAGCTTTCTCGGATTCTTTGGCTGCTGTGTTTGGTGACCGTTCAGGAGACTCACTGGCCTTGGCTTTTTCGGATAGAGTACTCTTTGGGTCTTCTGACACAGCTTCGGATGCAGTGACCTTTTCGAAGTCGTCTTCGGAGTTGTTTTGCACTTCTAGGCGCTTCACCTCTTCGGGAGATTCACTTGATGGAGCGCGGGCATGATGGAAGCCATGACTGTCGACGCTAGTGGAAAAGTCGCCGAGGTTCACATTACTCCTTGATGTGAGCTTTCCTTCTGCCTTTAGACGCTCCCGCTCAATGTCTCTCCGCCTCACTTCCGCCTCGCTCCCTCTCTCGTTCAGCAATGCCATGTTACTGCAGTGTAAAAGCTCGGCCATGAGTTCACACGTCTTGAAGCGGTCAAAGCCGAGCGGTTCGATCTTCTCACCAAAGGCGGTCTTGAGTTCTCTTCTTTTTATAGATGTGGAGCCATCCTTATTGATGACTGCGTGGTTCGGGTTGTGTACTAGTTCCATGAACTGCGGAATGTGCTTTGCGAATTGGCGAAGCAATGTTCCAAGATATATGGGGTCGGAGTTTTTCGGCACAGGGCCGATTTGGTTCTCCAAATCATAGTCAGAGTTATTCTTTCGGATGACTTCGATGATGATGCCAACGCCGACGGTCAACGGATTGCCACCTCGTAGCATGTCCTCAATCAAGATCTTGATGCACGGTTCCGAGACCAACTGTCGAGTGAGCTCATTCGGGCCAATGACGGACTGGTCCTGCGTTGTGGCATTGGCAGAGATGGTTATGATGGCCTTGAGGAAATCGCCTGCCGAAGTTTGAGTCGAGGGCGAGTGTTCTGGGGACAGGTAGGCTAGGAGCTGGGGGACGATGTTTTGGGTTTGTAGCCACTATCACATCTCGTCAGTAATTGCGACTTACACAGCTTAACGGGTACCCACATCGACAATTCCCTGACCGCCCTCGCTCTTTTCGAGGCTTATGATTTTCAAGAGCAGGTCCATGATCATAGGGCAATCGACGTGATTCAGCATATCCGAGACAACGTTTTCGTTGGATCTAAAAAAGTCCAACATTTCCTCCATCTTGCGATCCAGCAGCGATTCATTGACCTTTGTGAAGTAGCCTGCCTGCACGGGATCCAATGGCGAGGGCTGCTTGATGTAGTTCCAGAAGTGACGTAGGCTGTCCTGGTTCTCCAGCACGGCCTCGGATATGGACCAGACCTCGGACGACAGAATCTCGCAAGAAACGTAGGCATATTTCATGCGCTGCTTCTCCTCCTTGCTCTCTTCGCTGTCGCCCGCGTCAGACTTTGTGATGGACGCCGACCGTGCCTTCCCCGTGACCTTGCCAAAGAAGCCTTCGCGGGAGGCGCTGGCCTTGCTGCTCACGCTATCTGGGCTGAGATCCTCGTCGGGCGATGTGACGGATTTGGGGGCAATGACGTAGCGGAGAAGACGCTCGAGGACATTCTCGTCACGGAGGTACTCGATCAGCTTCGAGTTCTGCTGCTTGAGCTCCTGGATGAGGTCCGACTCGTCGAGTAGCTCCTCGACGGTGACGTCGGGCTTGTCGAGGATGCTGTCCAGCGACGACAGCTGCGCATACCCGCCAAAACGCCAAAACATGGTGTCGGGGTGTGTCTGCGAATGTCGGGCGGGGCACGCGAGGGACGTGGGGGAAGAGAGTCGAGGGTGGCCGCCGTGGGGCGGGTGTCAGGCGCAAGGGGAGGATCACGGAGGAACCGTCGCATCAGGGTAGGGACTGTTTATCGAGAGACCTGCATTTCGGGGGTTAGCATTGGCGGGGGGCGTGGAGGGGAGCTCGGTCGAGCAGGGCGGGCGTGGTGGTGGAGGTGGTGGGCAGCGAGCTGGCGGGCTGCGGCGGTGGGATCACGTACCTGTGGGTGGCGGGGAGAGCGCCGGGAAGGGTGCAGTCTGGCGTGGAAGCCCTAGGTATAGGTACAGGATCGGGCGTGTGCGCGCGGGCAGGTGTGGTGTTGTGGGGGAAATATCACCATGACAGCACAGAGCGAGCCCGCCCGCCCGCCGTCGTCGTGCCCAGCGCGAACCTTGGAATGGATCGTCGAGGCGCCTGAAGCAACGCCTTGTGAGCCTCACAGGTCCGCAATCAGATATCACGCGCCGCCTGCTTTCTAATTACTCGCGCTCCAGTGCCCCGTACCCAGGTGCCCACCACCGCTACTCTGTGTGCAGCTCTTCACCCGACCTGAGTTTCGACACGTGATGGGCGAATGACGACGATTCGCGGCCCAAGCGCAGCCCACATTCACGCCTGGGCAACTGCCCTGCCCAGGCACCCGTAGACACTCGGCCACAAGCACCACCTCCACCGTGTCCCTTGAGCCTACCACCACGCCCGCTGCCCACGATGAACCGCCTCTTCGGCGCAAAGAGCACTGCGCCCAAGCCGTCGCTCAACAGCGCCATCTCCAATGTGCGCCCCTCCCCCCACTTCCCCCCCTCCTCCCCATTCACCACTGACCACCACTGACAACCTCCAGGTCGACACGCGCATCGAGAGCATCGATGTTAAGCTCGCCAAGCTCAACGCCGAACTCACCACGTACCAGCAGCGGCTGGCCAAGATGCGCGACGGGCCGGGCAAGACGGCCATCAAGCAAAAGGCCCTCAAGGTGCTGCAGCAGCGGAAGATGTACGAGTCGCAGCGCGACCAGCTGCAGCAACAGTCGTGGAACATGGAGCAGGCCGGCATGATGCAGGACAACCTTAAGAACACCATGACCACAGTCGATGCCATGAAGACCACCACCAAGGAGCTACGCAAGCAGTATGGCAAGGTCAATATTGACAAGATCGAGAAGCTGCAGGACGAGATGGCCGACCTGATGGACATGGGAAACGACATCCAGGAGAGCATCAGCCGCAGCTACGACGTGCCCGAGGAGGTTGACGAGGACGAGCTCGATGCAGAACTCGAGGCCCTGGGCGACGAAGTCGAGTTTGAGGGCCTGGGCGAGTCGTCGGGCATGCCGAGCTATATGCTGGACGATGCAGCTCCCCCGCAGTTCATCGACGAGCCTCCGGAGCCGGGCAAGGTGAAGGAAGCCGCCGGTTGAGCACACCTCAATCTGTTCATGTCGTCAACGGTACGCTCTTGGCGCCGCGACTGGTTGACCCATGTGAATGCAAGCTACATCACACCACACAAACTATCTGAGCAAGTGCGAGCGTCCTGACGTGCCGAGCCACCCGTGCGATAACACGCGACCTCTCAGGGCCTCTCCTTCAGTGCAATCGCCGTGTTGAGCAAATTCCCAAGCGTTTTAGTGGCAGTGGAGTGGGATGAGCGGAGTGGCAATCCAGGCCTTGGTGGCAGCGGAATCTTGGCTTGTCTGCCCTATTGGCCCCGGATTGCAGGACCAAGCCTCAGCACACGGTCCGAATCGGCCTACGGATGGGAACAGGTAGAGTGAATACAATCTCCAATTCCTCAAATGTCGCAACAGTGCTCTTGCCGTCTACTCATTTCTCTATGTGATGTGATTCCAGGCATGGCGCTGTTTTCATACATACTACTTTCGAATTCGCACCATGGTTATAGTTCTAAGCACTTGCATTCCATTACACACTCTACTAGTCCACCCCGCAGAATCCGCTGCCAACACTTTGGCGTAAGCCAAGCCGAACCGCACAGTCTTGTCCCTCTCTTGTCACAAAGTCATGCCATCCATTCGAAAAGCTTTTAGCTTGATAAGTGTTCCTGTTTCCCTCCGCTGGGATATATATAAGTTAGACGACTTCCCACATCTTCTAGCTCATCTTTCCCAAGACCCTTTTGAAGCACTGCTTGAACGAATGTTTCAGTGGCACTATCTTCTTACTTCAATTGAGCCGTATCATCCTCCTTAACAATATCCCATCCATAATTCACGTCTCAATCGCTACGACATGGGTACCAGCAAGAAATCTGGTACGCTGCAGCAATATGAGAGACACCCGTATCAATCCTCAGTCGACCACTTGATATCTCAATTGGTCCCTCTGGATCGCGAACAGGGCTTGAATCCTGTCCAAGTCAACGAGCTTCGTTCTCGATATGGCGAGAACAAGCTCGAAGGAGACGGGGCTGTCAAATGGTACGCCGTCCTTTTCAAGCAGATCTCCAATGCCATGATCTTGGTCTTGCTCCTTGCTCTCGCCCTCTCTTACGGCGTCTCCGACTACATTGAAGGCGGCGTCATTACCGCCGTTGTCGTGGGCAACGTCCTCGTGGGCTTTTACCAGGAGTTCCAAGCCGAGAAGAAGATGGACTCCCTCCGAGCTCTATCCTCACCAACCGCCACAGTTCTTCGGTCGGGAAACCTCGAGTCTATTCCGTCTGCCCAAGTTGTCCCAGGTGACATCGTCGTCATCAAGACAGGAGACACCATTCCGGCTGATTTGCGCATTTTCGAGAGCATGAATCTAGAGTGCGACGAAAAGATCCTCACGGGAGAAGGTAAGCAAACCCTGACACACTTACAACCTCCGTTCACGTATACTGACTTCCATCCAGCCATGCCCGTGGCCAAAACCCCCGACGCTGACTTCTCGCACACCAACGAACTCGAATGCGGCGTCGGCGATCGCCTCAACATGGCCTACTCCTCCTCGACCGTGACCAAGGGCCGGGCCCGTGGCATCTGCGTCTTTACGGGAATGTACACCGAGATTGGCAAAATCGCCGAGTCCATGCAAGGCACGACGAGGAAGGAAAACCGGTCGCTCTCGAGAAAGAAGCATGGGAACTTGCAGCCCGCAAAGGGTGCGGCTCTGCGCGCTTGGGATGCCGTTGGTGCGTTCCTTGGGCTCACCGTCGGAACGCCGCTGCAGATCAAGTTGAGCAAGCTCGCGTACACGCTATTCGGATGTGCGCTTTTGCTTGCCATTATTGTTTTTGCGGTGCATAAGTTCGACGTCACAAGCGAAGTGGCTATTTATGCTATCTCAACTGGTACGTTTCCTTTCTTTACATCATGTCTATCTTCGACCAAACACTGTAGGTATATTGCGGAAGGGCATATTCAACAGATACAGCAAGATATAGTTTTTTTTACAAGATTCTAATCATTCTCAGGGATTGCCATCATTCCCGAGTCCCTCATTGCCGTCCTCACCATCACCTTCGTAACCGGCATGGCCGCGATGCGCAAGAGACAAGTCCTGACACGCAAACTTAGCGCTCTTGAGGCCCTCGGCGGCATTACAAACATCTGCTCCGACAAAACCGGCACCCTGACCCAAGGCTTGATGACCGTCCGCAAAGCCTGGATTCCGGGAGTGGGTATATACTCTGTCGCTAACTCTGAAGACCCGTCCAACCCAAAACAAGGCCAGATCACCGTTGGCCCCGCGAAATCGAAATCAGAAATGGACGCCGAGAAGACGGCAAGACAGGAGCACTTCGACACACAGCGTAGTGGAGCAGCGTTGAAATTTGAGCTTCCCCCTCAACGATCGGAGAAGGACGCTACGAAGTCCGATGCGTACGAGGAGAAGCTAGCAGAAGATACCAAAGAGTACGACGGCATGACTCCTGAACTCGAAGCCCTCCTTCGTTCTGCAGCTCTGTGTAACCTCGCCACTGTAAGACTGAATGAACAGGACGGGAAATGGCAGACCACTGGTGACCCTACCGAAGTCGCCCTTCAAGTCTTCGCCTACCGGTTTGACAAGGGGAAGAAAATCCTGGAGAAGCATGATGGCTGGAAGCAGATCTCCGAGTACCCATTCGACAGCACTGTCAAGCGCATGTCGGTTGTCTACCGTGCCCCGAGTGATCAAGAGACCATGATTTTCACGAAGGGCGCTGTAGAGCGCATTCTCGATCTCTGTGACGATGTTGGTATTGGGAGTGATCGGAAGCAAATGACTGAGGAGTTGAAGCGCGACATCTACGAGCAGATGGATATGTTGGCTGATCAGGGTCTGAGAGTACTTGCTCTTGCGGCTAAACCCTGGGCTGGAGAGTTTCCAGAGGACGTGGATGTTCCACGGGATCAAGTTGAATCGAAGCTTACGCTTCTTGGGCTCGCGGGCCTTTATGATCCGCCGAGACTTGAGACTAAAGACGCTGTCAGACGTACGTTACATATTCCCTTTTTCATTACTTCATGCAAATGGACGTAGAAAGGCCTAGTAGGCCTTCGCTAACCACTATCCTCCCTCTTCATGGTTTTCTCGCAGTTTTAATCACTTCATGTCTCAGCTAACACACTTTCAGAGTGCACAACCGCCGGTATAAAAGTTCACATGCTGACTGGCGACCACCCTGCAACCGCCACCTCGATCGGTAAAGAAGTCGGCATCATCCCACGCGACTTCTCCACCCTCTCCAAAGATGTCGCAGACTCGCTCGTCAAGACGGCGGCGGAGTTCGACGCCATGACTGACGCGGAAATCGATGCAATGCCCGAACTGCCTCTGGTCATCGCCCGATGTGCCCCAAACACCAAGACACGGATGATCGCGGCTCTCCACAGACGAGGGGCCTATGCGGCTATGACGGGTGATGGTGTGAACGATGGACCGAGTCTGCAGGCTGCGGATGTGGGCATTGCGATGGGGTTGGCGGGCTCGGATGTTGCGAAGGGCGCGTCGGATATTGTGTTAACAGACGACAATTTCTCTTCAATCGTGAATGCGATTGAAGAGGGAAGGCGCATGTTTGACAATATCCAGAAATTTGTTTTGCATGTAGGTTCCCTCTCCCTTGCTCTTCCTCCTGCATCGCTCTCCAAATTGCGCATACGAAATGCAAGCCACTGACCGTTCCCCAGCTCCTAACCTCCAACGTCGGCGAAGTCGTCCTTCTCGTCCTAGGTCTCTGTTTCCGCGACAGCCACGGCTACTCCGTATTCCCGCTCTCTCCTCTCCAAATCCTCTGGATCAACATGCTGACCTCGGGTCCCCCGGCGTTTGGTCTCGGCCTCGAAAAAGCCGCCTACAACATCATGCAGCGCCGCCCGCACAACACCAAGCAAGGCGTCTTCTCCCCGCAAATCCTATGCGACATGATCGTCTACGGGCTTTTGATGGGCATCCTCACGCTCCTCACCTTCGTCATCGTCGTGTTTGGCGTGGGGGACGGCGACCTCGGAACCGAATGCAACCGCACGTATTCGCCCTCCTGCGACACGGTATTTCGAGCCCGGGCCGCCGTCTTCGCCGAACTCACGTGGCTGATTCTAATCTCGGCGTGGGAAATCAAGTCCATCCGCCGCAGCATGTTCCGTCTAAACCCACACTCTACGGCGCGCTTCCCGCTCTTCAGCTCCATATACACCGAAAACAGATTTCTCTTCTACGCCGTGGCTCTCGGCTCGCTCGTTGTCTTCCCGTGTATCTACATCCCAGGGTTCAACGACAAGGTGTTCAAGCAGCGGCCCATTACGTGGGAGTGGGCGCTTTCGGCCGGTGCGGTAGTCGTTTTTGTGGCAGGGATGGAGACTTGGAAGATGGTAAAGAGATCGTTCCGTTGGTTTGAAGGCGATGAGATGGAGTTTAAGGAGAGGAAGGGTGGGCCGTTAGATCGACAGGGTTTCTTTAGCTTTGCGAGGACCTTGTCTAGGACTACCAGTTTTGGGAAGGCTGCCACGAGGGAGTCGAGGGTCTCGGAGGCGTAGTGGACTGCCGTGGCCTGATTTGGACAGGGAGAGCTCTACTAATTCATAGACATTATCCCCGCCTTACTTTGACGCCAAAAAGGTATATTGGTGACCGTTGAGCTGGGGTGTTGCCCTTACAACACGTTATCAAGCCAGTAGGGATTATTGATAGCATTTAATCTTCCTAGATTTCGAAATCACACATGACTTCTCAAGTTCTTCCAATGAATCAAGAAATCGCCCCTTACATATGGTCGTAATACATAAGAAACCTCATTGTTCATGGTGGTGGATGAGTGCAACGGATGACGTGCTATTGGATTTGAGTGAGGTTATGCCCAGGACGGCTATTTCAGCATTATGTAACATGCAATATCTCCGTATCGCTTGAGAATCTTCATATATTACTTAGAAAACTGCTACATTACTTAGCAAATCGTTGCCGCTACAACAAGACCCCAAAATATTTGAAAAGAAAGGGCCCCTAAGAAAAAAAGGGGGGG